>JAJTUP010000148.1:0-83403 GCA_021399435.1 Diaporthe sp. PMI_573
GTAATGTTATACTTTTTGTACTATGCCATTATATGTATGTATATACTATCAGGGTGCCGTATGTATATATATCGCGTACGTATAATAAGGGTCTACAATATTCCTAAAAAGTAAATCTATAGCCCCCCGGCGGGGTTATACAAACTCTGCTGGCTGAATAGCTTAATGTACTCTCTGTAGTTATATTCTCTCTTTATTGAAGCTATTGTTAAAAAGATGGCGCCCACTAAATCTAACGATGCCTTTGTTTGGCAATAGTTTGTCAGCCTCGGCCGCCCTAACCCCAAGAAAAGCAAACAATATAGATGCCGTTACTACTAGAAGGACTTTGCAGCTACCTTTGTTGGGAGGCCAAAAGAGCATCTCGCTACGTGTAAGGAATAGCAAGCTAAGCAGCAACAAGAGTGCTAGGCTCGAGATAAGGCTGGCTGCCCCCCCTTATATTCTGAAACTATATAAAAGAGGATAACTGAGGTCGGGATTTAGTATATCTCGCGAGACAAGAGCAACAATCTTGCTTATGATGCTGCCGCTGTTGTAAATTACTGGTGGCCGCCCCTTTAGCCTCTTCGAGAGCTGCCGTTAGCATTATTTCTTTACTTGCATTAAGCCTGGCTGGAAGCCTCCTAGCCGTGCTGTTATTACTAGAATTCTCCCCGACTTATATCAGCAAATCCGTAACAAGGTATTTAAATATATTAGGGACTTAGAATGGTTTAATATTATATTTGACGCCTCTAACAATATTTCCGGCTACAGGATTGTAAATATTTTGGTATAACTATTAGACGGCCCAGCCTTCTACTGGAAAACATTTAATATGGGAGAAGAATAACATATAGCGGAGAATTGGGGAAAGCTAATATGGGGAGAAATGTAGCAACTCTGCAGCGACAAAGGTTTCTCTAGGGTTAATTCTATCTGTACAGATACCGATAATACAATGCGTTCTGTATACGACTTACTTGGCAGGTCTCCAGAGCTCTCGCATGTTAGCTTCTCTTTATGCAATTCTCACGGCATTTAGCTTCTAATTAAAGACATTCTCCTTCTTTCATTCTTTGGAGACCTCTATAGTAGCGCTAATACCCTTATCATGTTTTTCTTATAATCAAAGTTGTAATTACAAAGATTGAAAACCTGCCAGTACAAAAGATGGAACGGACTAACTCGCGCGTTAATTAAAAGGTAAATCTACCACTAAATTTCAGCAAAGTCGCTATATTAACTTGCTCGTTTCAAACAGTATAATAACGTGCTGGGGCTCTCAGTACAACTCTTTCTATTCCCTCCTTTATTCTCAAGACCCTGTCAGGGACTGGTCTATTTGAAGAGATGTGCGAGATAAGCTCTAATCTCAAGATTATCCTATTCTCCTACCTAAAGCAGTTTGGATTATTAAGGACAACAGCTTCTAGCTAAAGCTCGAGGCTGTAATTGCTATGCTTAAGCCTGTAGATAAGTTTTAACATGCTTCCAAGGCTAACAAGGCCGGAATTACATATATTGTAAATTGCTAGCTTCAAATCAAAAGCCAATAGGCTGAGATAAAAGAGGCAGATTAGTATCCTAATATTCCGTGGAACAAGATTAAAGCTATATTCAAAGCACGGCTTGATAAGCAAACGTATAATATATACTAGATCGCCAATGCCCTATGGCCTGATACTACTAGCCTGAATTCAAAATTACCGCCTACCATCTTTACGCGCGTGCAAGAATATTTACGGAAACAGTTTGGTAATAATAGCAAGTATTATTGTACCCTTTCCGAATTCATACATTTCCAAATACATATAGGCGGCCCAGACGGCTTATTTAATAAGCATAGTACTGTTTACAACAATGGCTTTAAGCCAGCAATGGTATGGTAGTGCCTCCTCAACCAGGGCTTGATTCTGGCTAGAGTGGTAGTTAAGATAATGAGTACCCTTGCAAACTCTGTGCCCTTAGAACGAAGTCTCTCTGCTATTAGTTTTATATACACGAAAGCTTGGAATCGCCTTATGCCTATATATGCTGATATGTAGGTATTTATTTTTATAAACGACTGTGTACTGGATTGTGTAGAGAATCAGAAGTATGCTTATAAAAAGTACTGGGTAGACCTTGAGGAGAAGGACTGGCTCGACCTTGAAGACTTATATCTCGAGTTATTTGTAAATGCGCAGGGCAGGAAGGTCTGGATGTATGGCGAGATGGCCTCATCTAATGAAGAATTTGAGTGGGAGGGTGTGTTGTAGTCGACGGGTGATATATTGGGTGTTGGTACTGAGGTGGAGTTGGAGGTTTAGGGTAGAAACGGTAGAAGGGTAGAATAGTACTGTAAAAACCTGGCTGGTGTCTAAAAAGGAGAAGGGAAATCTTGTATGGTACGTACTTGTATGTACAGCTTTGTAGTATGTACGGTACTATGGCTAAAATACAGTATGTATGTATGTATGTGTACTGTAAGGTTGCATCACTACAGAGTCTGGCAGCTTACATCTCGGGGTGTGCTTATCGGGCACTTTGGCTTTGTCTGGACTATGTAGCCAAGATGCCGGAAAGCATCCTTTAGCTGTGTCTTGAATATCTTTTTCCAGTGTCTTAGGCATTAACAAGCTGACGGCCTTTGTGAAATACTCTGTAAAGTTTCCCGTACTCTCGACCCTCGTAGCGGTGGACTAAAGACCCAGGCTGGCGATTTGTTTTGGTGCTAGCCGTCCGGCTTGCTGGCTGATTATGCCGCCTATGCTACTGCTACCGATATGGAGCTGTCGAGGTTCTATCTAGCCTAGGTGGTCTGCTACCGCTAAGATGTCCTTTGCTATGCCCTGCGTACTGTAGCCTGGCAGTATGAGAGACTTGTTAGATTTACCCATGCCTTGATTGTTAACCAGCAAGACTGAGTACTTTTCTTGCTGCCGGTGTCCAAAATACAGGGTCTGGTTCTGGTAATCGGCTTTAGTGATGCCTAAGCCTCCAGTAAACTGCATTTATAGATGTGGCTGTTGTAAGATGAAGTATACTGAGAGCAAACGAGTTGTAAAGGCTTACAATGATTTTTATACGACTTCCCCGTGGACTTCCTAGCTAATTTGGTGGGGGGCTCCTTTTTTTGTATCGATTAACAACGATCTGCTTTGAGAAGGCTGCAATTGCCATATTGTGCTTGAGAATGCCGGTTGATTGGAGATCTCGTCGAGGGACGGTAGCCCCATGGCACTCTTATTACATTACATTAGCCTCGAAACGTTGAGAGAATTGAAAGGTTTGTATTTACTTGGCTTGACTCATTGTTGATGATGCAACGATTTACTTGTGACAGTTGCGATAGGGTACTGTGTGTACGACCTGTCTAGCCGAGGTAGATGGCGAGCAGTTAAAAGATTTGGAACTTTACGAGATATTGTTCTATAGACATGTTAGCGCTAAGGCACATTGGCTAATGTTTAGCCGCATGCTCTACAGGCGACAAACAAACTAGCCTTGCTAAGAGATAGGGATGCAGTGGGTCTTGGTTGTTGATGCCCAGAGCTATTTGCATTATATTGATATTCTATTGAAAGACTATACAGGGAAGCTTGATTGATTTGATCCTTACCAGCGGAGTTTGTTGTAATGCTTAACCGGTAGGAAATATTACAATATGTGGTAAATAGGAGGTACTAAGTTGTGCCTTAACAATGATCAACCTGTGCTTGGTGTATGGTATTTCGAGCTTTAGCTGAATTCTGAGAAAGCATAAGTTATCTATTGGAATATGGTTATCTGGATATGTCGAAAGTCTACTGTTAACCCAGCAATATTTATTAAAACAGGTTGCTTATACCTCTATAATTATATTAGTATCCTCCCAAAACTAACATTGTTAGTCTACGGTAGTTTAGTCTCTTGTCAGCTTCTATATCCTAAAAGGCGGTATTACTCTATGCAGAATTGTTATGGTATGAAGACTCGGAGACTAAAAAAGTCAGACTATAAACTAATTTTGTTATTTAGGACATTATATAATATTAGAAAGAAGACAATTTCCTGACTTAAATCAGGAGGGTTTTATCCCGTAAGGAACCGTAAGAGTAAATAAAGCGGCCAGTAAATGCTCTTGGTAAAGTATTGGTTGTTAGAAACTGAGCGACAAGCCATTACTGAAGCTAATATAAAAATTACCTCTACAATCTACACGCAACCCCCAGGGCAGCCTAGTTTTATCTTCCCCTCTCTTGTTTGCTTAGATTCAAACGAGTTTCGGTAAGTTACAGTGACGTGTTTGCCACGCCCTTTGCCACGTATCTATCTGTAGCGAGGACCCGTCCACGATTAAATAGACACTGAGGATTATATTTTTGCTTGATTAGCAGCAAGCTTTTGAAGTTCTCTTTACCCCAAACTTTGCTTGCCTTGCTATAAGGAGCGCTGGAAACCACTATTAGCTGAAAAGTCTAGGAAGCCAAAACAGTTGAAGAAAATGGGCCGTGGAATGTATAAAGCCTATAACCTACATGAAGTTTGGGTAATCATAGATAGGAGCTGTTCCGAGTCTGAGGCCATTTTGAAAGCTTCGGAGAAATGGCATTATGTGGTTCTTGTCTCGGTCCTTCACGAATGCAGTGTTGCTGTTGTTACTCCATTCGCCCGCGGATACTGTGATGTGTGCAGTCGTGACGTTTGGCCAAGAGGTGGCTCGATTGGTAGCCGGTGCGTTGCCGTTAAGACCCGGTAGAAGGTCTTCCATCATTAAATCGTGTCAGTCCTCTTCGCTATTATAAAGCCGCGCAATAGTAATAGTGTAATAGATCTATCGAGACCCAAAGGACTTACATTGATCAGCCCACAACGTATGGCCTGGGTCCTTGCCTTGAGCAATTATGCCGTTAACTGTATCCTTGTAAATAGAGAACATCTGCTTGTAAAAGTCCTCTGTTGAGTTTGTGTGGCTCTTGTCGTAGTAAATGCGGTTGAATCCTAGCGGATAGCTCGGCAAGAGGAATTGGTTGATTGACTTGGACGTCCACGTCTGGAAGGTTATGGAGGAAGCGTTGGAGTAGAATTGACCGTATGT
This sequence comes from Diaporthe sp. PMI_573, assembly GCA_021399435.1. Lineage (NCBI taxonomy): Eukaryota > Fungi > Ascomycota > Sordariomycetes > Diaporthales > Diaporthaceae > Diaporthe > Diaporthe sp. PMI_573. Next base: position 5,045 of record JAJTUP010000148.1, read on the forward strand.
CGAGTTGAATTTCCCCATATCTCCGCCAAAGGCGACAGTATTGAGTTGGATTGTAAATTGCCTCTTCCCTACAGGCAGAAGAGCAGTTGGCGCGGTCGGGCTTTTGTAAAAGTACATTAAGGAAGGGGCAACGTCTGGGTTAGTGTTGTGGGAGAAGAAGTCAGTGGCCTTCTGAAAGACCTGTGTAGCTTGTGCCTCACTCCAGGTAATAACCCCTGTGATGATCTTGCCAGGGTCGGGATATGCTTGGCTGTAGAAGTTGGTGACTACTCCGACTCCTACCCAGCCTGCACCGGTGCCAGCCCAGAATAAATCACTGTACTTATTGTAGGGATTGGCGTAAACAATAGTCCCGTTGATGAGCACAACCTTGAGACCGACGAGGCTGTCGGCAGCGACGCCGTATCGGCTAGTTTGCCAGCAAATGCCGCCGCCGAGTACAAAACCTCCCATACCAATAGTATTTCCCCGAGGTCCCAAAAACGCCCAGCCAGTTTCGTCTAGAGCAGTAACCGGGCGGCCCCTGTCGGTACCGCCGCCGACCTTCAAGATGGGCCAAGTAGTACTGTTGTTGGCAACAGCATGGGCGGGGTCAGTGGCAAACTCCGTCTTGCCCATGCCGTAAAGATCAATAATGACACTTGGGCTTTGGACACCACCAAAATCAGCATGGCCACCAGCCATGAAGGCAAAGCCGTTATTTCCCCAGAGAGTATGCGCGGCGGAGTAGAACTGCATAATGGTGCTTACATCGTTTGCCGTTGCCGGGTATACGATGGCTTCCGGCCATATCTTGAGCTGCTGGGTCCAGGTTCGGGCAATGGTGGCGCCATAGCGAGTGTCTCCCTGAAAAGCGACTTTCCCGGATCTGAGAGTTGCTTCTAATCTAGAAATGGCCGAGGCCTTGTTTGTGAATTTTGCTGATGAAAACTGCCCAAGGACTGCATTGGGGACGTTGAAGGTCATGTTCCGCCGTTCAAAGACAGCGGACGCCTGGGAGACGATTGCCAGACTCAAGAGTGTGCATATAACGGAAATCATGTTGTTGGCTGCTGAGAGACTTGCGAAAGAGTGTGGTTGGATGAGACTCTCGTTCTTGGAGAGGTGCCGGCATCACAATTCTTATTATAGCTCTACATTTACCCTACTCTCTCTGTCTCTCGGAGCAAGAATGGTTACTCCGCGGACGCCCTTTGTAGGTAATAAAGTTTAATAACCTGTTACAATATTCTACGGACTATAACCACCACGTTCACATACAACCTACGCATGCGGTCGGAGTTTATCACGTATGTCCGTTGTCTCACAGCCAGCCGGCGAGGTCGCGGCAGAGCAGGGTATGAAATTGAAATAATTCCATTTTCTAGCCATACACTGAACCGAAGCAAGACTAGTGTCGAACTTTATTTTACTGTTAAAGGGCAAAAATCTACTTCGTATGTCTCCCTTCTCGCCGTTCCGCATACTTGTGTCGGGCTCCACATTTAGTCTTTCGCCGAGATGGTGGGGCCGGGCACCATGAGAGGAACTGGTGCAAGAGAGCACTTCTATGCGACATCCAGACATCTTCGGCGACCTCCTAGACGCTCGGGCCCTTAATAGGTGGTTCTTTTTTCGCTGATTCGCTGCCTCAAATAGTCTCCGTCGCCTCCATGCGTTTCTGCTGTTGCGCGGAGACTTATTCGGACACTATCTCTGACAAAAGTGGGACCCGAAGGTTAAATGCTTTCTCTGTCGCTTCATCAGGACGCAATGAGTCGTACACAGCACACGGAAAATCCATTCCCCTTGGTTGCTTGAATAACCATTTGGAGCAGGTCTCAATAGATGCACAGGGTCCCATGTAGGCGGAACCCTAACCCTAGAGGTTCCACTGCAGCTTGTTACTCCTGGCGCCGCCAGGCGACAGAAGCATGATGTATTATACTAGTTAGGGACAGCTGGAAGTCCTTTGTACGGTTTTGAATCCCAAGGTAGTGCGAAGGCCCACTGGTATCTAAGTCTAGCCTGCAATGCACCTATTCGTACTCTAATGAATGGTGGTAACCTTTCTACAGTTGGAATTGCTGGCAATTTCTGCGGACTTGATGAGATATGTAGCCTAGTTATAATAGCATCACCGTTTTTGGGGGATGGAAAACGGGAAGTTTTCCTAGTACTGCTCAAATTATGCCATGCATTCCCACTCGTTTTGTCAAGGGTATCAGTAAGATGGGGTTGAAAACTACCTAAGGTACAGCAGCTGATCTCGGCATACTTTGAGCTTGAAGCTCCCCAGGGCTAGATTCCCTTGCATTCTAGACTCATATTACTCTATACCCGCGCTACTGTGCATATAATTCACTAAACCTGTTAACTATGGTGTCGAGCCGCTAGAGCTTCTCCAGAATTCCCAGTGACTAGAGCAGAGCCTTACATCCTCCCCTTCAGGCAGCCCCGCTAGCTTTTGGGCCAGACGACGTTTGTTAGCCGATCAAATTATTTCTGCTCCTTATATAGCGAGCATACATACCCACACATAGCACTCCAACATCATGCAACGCGAACTATTTTACAGTAGACGTTAGGTTAGCTGATTACAGGCGGACAAGGTCTTAAAATACGCTAAAGCTGTCAATTTCTCGATCAATGATATTTGGGGGGACAGAAAAAATAGAGTGGCGTTTTGTAAGTGATAGGACCTTTTAATAGGTGGCAAGTTTCTGGCAAGTGATAGTATCGCATATAGCCACATAAGGTACTGTTAGGCACCAGTAACGGCCTCTGAGAAGGAGATCGCTGCTAGCAATTTTGCTTGCCAAGCCCTGGACCCCTGTTCAGCTTGCAATTCATTCAATCCAATCTAATTCAAGCCAATTTAGGGCTTTACTGCTTAAGGCAATCCAAGTTGAAGGGTCGACTTGAATTGAATTAAATTGTGTGCAGCGCTGGTAGGAGTAAAGCCATATTTGAGGATCCCTTGTGGCAAACCAACAATGTAACATCCCAAGAGTTTGGCGGGACATGAACCGGAAAATTAATAGTCTTGGAATGGATTATATGTTCTCTAGGAACAAAAGTTAGATTATTATTAGCGGAGAGGGGGCTCCTGGCTTGATTCTTGCCATACTTAAGTGTTTGAGGTAGCATGTCGACTAAGGCATCTGTCAGTATACGGACTATTTGTAACCTATATGTCAAATCTGCTCCATGCGTAGCACCCCTGTCTGAAGGCCCTGCCTTTACAACTTAGGCGACGCGGCTGGATTTAGGGATCTGAGGTTGAGGTTAGACAGTGGATGGTGGATAGCAAATGGCAAATGGCGTGCTAAAGCTGCTACAAGTAAGCTGGTAAATCGGGGCAGATGATCTAATACCATTAGGGACAATGCTGCCTGGAGGAATGCAACTGCCTGCAGGTAGTGTTGCCAGTTGGTACGTAGAGTTTGCCGCTTGGCTTTTACAAAAAGGCACACCACAAAGGGATCCCCACTGATAGAGGAATAATGTATAGAAACAGCCTTTGTGGATTACGAGTCTTATATTTGCCAGCCACTGTAGTTGGATAGCAAGCTTGTGGCAACAAACTATATAGAGCATTTTCGCGCCGTAGCTTAACTTAAAGCCTCCCCCCCTGGGGGGGGGGAAGAAGAAAGATGGCTTAAATAGATACTTTGTTTCAATAGCTCAAGCCGGATTGCAAGCCGTTATCTTGGCGCTCTGGCCGCTAATGTACAGCCTTGGTCGGTCAAAGAGCACCTATGTGCCTACCATAAGCACGAATAGGTACGCTAATGTAAGGTTTGATTTTGTGTTGGCAACACACCATCATTTAAACCACAGTTAAGCAAAGAAAGTAACCTGCTAATGGCTGGGAAAGGCTGCTGTCTACCAAATTACTCTAGATGCCTAGATGACGTGGATAGCTGTACAATTTAAACAGACTTAGTAGAGACAAAAAGGAATCAGGCTGACAACAAGGACAAGGACAATCCCGTCTCGTCGTACAATAAAGAGACGCAACCTTGGGAATCACTATCTTTAATGCCAGCTATAGTGGTGCAAAATCTCTTCATTTATAAGCCAGGTATAGCAGGAGAGCCAAATATAGGATGTCTAAAGTCGCTTAATCTTAGAGGCATTAATATCCTGCAAGTTAATTCCCTACTACCTACTTGGCCTGCGGATCATTTGCAGCTTATAGTAAAGCAATTTTCGTCTCTTACCTATTTCCTCCCACCCCACTATGTGGTGGCGCGGGTCCCATACCAATTATCTTAACTATTAAGAACCCTTTCTAATAGTAGATCGTGTTGATTAGTCTGATAGTTGGAACGGCCTTAGGCTAACATACAATTACCCTTTATTTATATTTCGGTCTATAGCAGAAATGTTTCAAGGTTAGATTTTATAAAAGTAGAATTAGTAAATTTAGTTATTTGCCGGCTACATGGAGACAATATCTGTATTTATGCATTTTGCATTATGCATTATGGCTTATTGGCGCCAACAGCACGGCTTCCAGCCATTAAAAATCTATGTTTAAAGATTAAAGCTTAAAACCTAAGGCAGTTACAGTCTTGGTTCATCCGTCCTTCAGCAGCAGACACCTAGCCCCGCCAGTCCCCCACCCGTGACCACGTTAATGAACAAGGTTCGGGATTTGGCGGCCAGAGTTGTATCCCATGTTGTGAATCTACTCGCTTAGCGGCTTCATCTAATTTGCTATACCGCCGGCACTCTCTTGTATCGCTATCTTTAGTTCATTTATGCCTTTCCCCCAGAGCAATAGTATCATCGCTCTGTTAGAAGACTAGGTTTGCGCCGTTCTAAACTCGCGCTTCTTTTTCAACCTGGCAGGCAACATATTTCCGGGCCAGTTGCGCGGCATAATGCAGATAATAGGAGTCCCTAGCGACAGGCTATTATATAGTTCAGACTTTCCCTTCACCAGCAGGAACAGTAACCATAACAAATCCTTTGCCTCATATGTAATCCACACACTATTCTTATTAACACCACAACCATAAGTACAGCGGCCTTAAGACTCGTAAGATGGCTTCTTATCTGCTTAAGTATAGTGTCCCCTCTAACGTGTAAAACTTCTTCACAGCCTGCCTCACTACAATTCATCTAGTATTGAGGAGAAGTCCAGGAGATGTAGATAAATTATATAGTCTCTTGAAATTTTGCTTACCATGTCTGGAAATGCTAATCACGAGTCATTACAAACGACACGGCGCCGTTATTGCTAGAGGTGTATTCCTTTACACTATACCATCCCAAGAGATTTAATAGGCTAGATGAAATAAACTTAAGTCTACCATCACAGTCCGTTCTAACCGTAATTTAACGATTTAGACCGACCAAACATACAAAGACACTAATCAACATTTGTAGCGCTAAATAGACTTAACGCCAAGCTCTCCGCGGACTTTACTATACGCCACACTGTTTGTACCAGTGGTCTATCAGCTATGGCGCCAACCGTCTTTAGTGATACTTGCGCCACTAGCATGTGGGTCAGGAAGAAACAGGGGCAAGGTGTTACCTCCATACCTACTACGATGTTAGTTCCTGGCGATAATGTGTGCATATTTATTGTGTCTTTGATGAATTGATAAGTCTCATTAGCGTCCGATTTGCCATATTTCTGAGAATAAAAATGGTGCTAGAGTGCAGATTAGAGAGCTTATATAGAATTCTCACAGTATTCACATCTCCAATAGCTCCCACACTTGAACGGATCTTCACCACCTGCCCGCTCTGTAGGATAAAGTAAACAAACGCTTAATAAGTTCTATATAGTCTTAGTCATGTTAAGTACTTGCAGGGATTGAATACTGACGTTATTTGAATCGAGGTTCTTGAGCCCATTCAGCTGCTCTAGGACCCAGGCCTCGGGCTTACTCTCCCCCAGCCACCAGATCAGAGCAACCTTTCGGGTCACGTCTCGAAATAAGCCTGATAAAGTGCCAGATTCTTTAGCCCTTATGTCACCAACCTTACGCTTGGTAATGCTACATGCTAGTGGTAGTATATCATATATTCCTAGCCCCTTGGCTATAAGCAGGATTGTTTCATGACGCTCGAGGTAGAGACTTTGTGTAAATGGACCGTGGAGCAGTACTCGCCCGCTCTTTTTCATTCGACTGAGCTGCTGATTGAGATGACTGTCGTGAGGGAGGTTCACTGTGATTTCCGGTGATTCGGCTTGGGAAAAGTGAGTCAGCCTCTCCTCCGCAACAGCGGGATAACTCCTTTGTACACTGTAGCCGAAAGGCCTGCCTGAAAAACGAATGTGGAAGTAATCCCCGGGAGTAAAATTCACAGGCCGATCGGGTTTAAGCAGGAGACGTATAACCCTATCGTATTCCAATTTGTTGGAAGGCAGCACTTCGGGCCCGTCGGAGGCCCGGTGAAGGGCACCGTAGTATCGGCGAAAGGCACCGCAGCACCGCTCAGGCCCATATGGCGCCCAAGTCAGGGCTGAGCCTCGCTCAGGCCAGCGTGCATCGAGATCCATGAGGGATGGGCAGGTCAGGTTATAAGATGGGTGGTTAGACGCACTGGAATCACAATGTAGTTAGGTATCAATCGTAACATAGCACGGAATGTTCAGATCCTGATCTGCCCTCAAGCAATCTTTGCCCAGCATCTTCCCCTGACCTCTTGACAGGTTATGAGCCCGGCCAAAGCACACGCCGGGAATTCAGTCTAAACGGCATCGCGATAGCATAGCAGGCTCAGCGCCGACGACGTGCAACATCGCTGGATGGCCCCACAGACGAGGTTGCAAGCAGCCATGGCAGATCAGCAACACCAAGCCCAGCAGAGTGCTGTCCCGGGCCCAGTACGCGGCACCGGCGAAGCCGCAGCCCCAGAAGCTGGCGGCACCATTGCAGCTCTAGGCACCGACGACGCCGTCGCACGGGTGCCCTACGCTGGCAATGGTGGGTCCAACGTGGACCCCCTTGGGCTCCGAACAGGAGCAACCTCTCCCTAGAACAGTCACTGGGCCGATGCCAATGAGGGCAGAGAGAGGGAGCGGCGTTCCCCTTACGCAGAGGGAAGCCCCGGCTCTGTGAGTCTCGTCACAGCTGCCAAAGTGAAGTGGCCAAGCTTCAAGATGCCTAAGGAACACCACCTTTCAGGCGCTAATATGTATCTATCATGGGCGTCGACATGGAAGTCAGTCCTCCAGTCAAGCGGGATCCCAATCGGAATGCCCCGTTAGCAGCTGATCCTTGACGAGCTGCTTGATTCCACTCTCAACTGGAAGCTACGGGAGACTATGTTAGCAGCAGTCCTGATGTCGATGGAGACTACAACGTCTAGTCTCAAGATTTGGCATGTACTGAAGGCACTATACAAGCCTTCAGGCCTAGCGAACAAGATTATTCTGATGAATATCTTGGATACCCACGAGCTAGGGAAGGATGCTACCGAGTACTGTACGAGGTTCTAGCAGACGAACGCTGAACTGATCAGTCGTGGTATCGTCTATGATTCGCTGACGGTTGCTCTGAAGTTCATTAAAGGAACTGAGAAGAAGCAGCCCGAATGGGTGCTGCGATAGCGACAAGCCCTACGCATATACGGGGCGAATCTCTCCTTAGAGGTCCTGATCAGTGATCTCGTAGATGAGATGGCTATTCAAAAGCCAAGAAAAGCCGCTGGCACGAGCCATGTGCAAACGAGTGGACAGCGCCCCGAAGGCGCTCCAAACGTTGTCTGCCACTATTGTGGGAAACGTGGCCACTATGAGAGGGACTGTAGAAAGAAGAAGCAAGACCTCGACAATGGTATCGAGAAGCCATCCCTCACAGGGCCAAACTCAAACAATTCATCTATCCGGCGTGGCCCGGGTAGGGGCTGGGGACGAGGTGGTCATCAGCAAGGGGGATCCAACGCCCACACTTCTGATCAGTACCAGCAATTCGTCGCCTGGCAGAAGGCGCAGGCACAACAGACTGTCGCCGCTCCTCCACCGCCACCAGGGCTCGGAGGGAGCAACGCCGCCGTCAACGCCACGGCGGGCCCAGCGTGGGCAGATATCGTCAAGACCTGGGACGACTATCTACTGTGGTGACGACCATGTCCTTATATGTTCAGACCCTTGAGCTGCATGGGTGGATAGGACGCCGATAAAGCCCTGGCCGTCTACACTACCCTCATACACAGAGACCGAGTATATATTGGCGGTGCTGGACCCTAGCCAGATGGCCTGTCTCAGCACCTATCCTGATTTATTGTAGAAGAGCTAGCCAGGATCTAGCCAATATTTGAAACTTGCAAGGGGTGACTCATCGCGAGCTGGGAGAACATGGGAAACCGGGGTCTGCAAAATGCACGCCACAGCAGCCTGGGGTAAATTCAGCGGAAAGATGGAATACCTAGGACGAGGATCCAATCCATCGGGGAGTTTCTATTTTTGGGACTTCCGCTTGAACTATACTCTACTCGACTGGCGTAGAACATTTTGGACCCGTCAGGTACTCGCCATGCTTCCACAACCTTCCCAAATAACCAGAACGTGATTGATGAGACTCGATATCATTCTCCCGACTCCTAAGAATAATCTGTTACAACCCCAGTTGAGCAACAGAAAGAGCTACAGCCCGTTGTAGCCGAGCGAATGTCTTGGCTCGTTCCTCCTCCTCGGCCTGGAAGTACTTGACGAGGTCCAGCTTCCGCTTAATGATGTCTCCAAACTCATCTTTGTAGCCATGTTGTTCGTTAAAAGGTTGTAATAATTGGACCTGCTCCATCATAACTGTAAGTGCAGCCTTGGCCTGGCTTAGTATCTGAGCCGTTTGTGGCACTTGGCCGTCCGACGTGAGGATAGCTTCGGCAACTGTCTTAACCTGAGAGGCGGAATCCTGGCTGACGTTGCTAGACTCGATACGAGGTCGTGCAGCAAGGCAGGAGCTCGTGACCTCTTGCGCGTCTGAGCGCGGGGTGGGGTTGGCGCCGTCTGGATTTGCGGTCGAAATTGGAGCCATTTTCCAACAGTCAGGGGATCAGTCGAGGTCAAGTTGTGTACTGTATTTGATTTGCAGAGTATTTTGATACAGTACCTCAACCGCAGAAGTACCCGGGGCCAGCAGCGGCGATGCCACTACAGGCCGAGCTTGATCAGTATCTGTCAGAGCCACCGGTTGAAAACATCGCATACAAAGCTGACCCAATTGGTTGGTGGAGGGACGTCAGCGTTGTGCGTTTTCCTCGGCTATCTTATATGGCTGTTGACTTTCTTACTATTGCATCGTTGTCTGCAGAAACGGAGAGAGACTTTAGCAGTTGCGGGAGGATGGTAACACCACTCAGGTCCCGCCTACGGCGGCATATTGTGGCCATGGCTCAGTGCCTTCGTTCCTGGAGCAAAGCCGGTATTTATCAGCCGACTCTTCCTTTTAGTCTCCTTGAAGGGGATAATAGGGACCGCGTCGAGACTATTTTGGTCTTCGCCGTATGACTGATTGCCCTACTCTTGGGCTACTTGTGTCGACAGTCTATGGCGCCGAAGCAGTCTCGCTAGCCTCGTCTATATGGCTGTTACAAGGCTGTCAATGTTTTTTGGGCCACGTGCCACAATCGTATTCTGAACCTACTGTTATCGGCATTGTTTTTTCTTTTAAACGCTGGGTGTTTAAGCGTTTACCACTGTATGAAGGGACCGCCTACATACTGCTTAAGAAGCATATCGACTGCTCGCCATGAATTAATCCTGAATCGTCGAAATCCGAGTTGCCTAGAGGTACATCAAAGGAGTCTTGGTCTCCATGTTGGGAGGCTAGACCTGGATATACTTAAACTGGCTTCATGCGATAAGGAAAGGCAGCAAGATTGTATTCGAAAGCCCGTTCCTAGCAGTCGCAGTATAATACAAGACTGCTGCGTGGGGTCAAGGCCAACATAACCAACTGCCCTCGGCAGAGAAGGCTGGTTGATTTCGAAAACTACCTTCGCAAGGGCGATTGGAGGCGTACAGTCGGGCTTGATTCCCACATATGGCTGTGGAACCTCGGACAGTGTCAGAGGTTCGTTTAGAGGTAGCCGCGACCTCGTGAAGTGCATCAGTTCACTCTTGGCTGCGTTGAAGCACATTCCCCTTTCCTCTGCCTATTGTTCGCAGGCTCCCCATGCCTCTTCAAGAGCCCTCCGGTTCTGCTTAACCGTCTTGTGGCAGGCCAATAGGTTGGTATCGTCAGCAAAGCCTACCACAACTACCCCGAGGACTCCGCTAAGCCTCTGATAAAGCACTGCGATATAGATAAGAAAGAGTATAGGGGATAGTGGTGAGCCCTGTGGTACCCCTGCCGTGACCCGGAAAGCCTCTGAACTGCGGCCATCAAAGCTTAGTCGCGTAGACCTCCCGGTAAGAAAGGAGTGGACCGCCATCTTGACCGCCAACAGATGTTTCCGGCTGTGACTTTCCAGGTTAAGGCTTTCCTTCCGGCCACTTTGTCTTTTCAAACCGGATTGTAATCTCATTTCTATAACTCATTTTCGCTTTTTCCGATAGCATTGGTAGGTCCAAGTGACCTTGTCCATAAAGAGCGTGCCCAGGGAATCAGGGCCTTTGAGTTATAATGGGCCAGCTAAGCCGAGAGGTACTCTAGTGAATCCGATACAATTCTCGATCCTTATGTCCCTAAGCAACTCAGGTGCAGTCAAAGAATCTCCAATCTTGTGGCCCAAGATCGAATAGCGAATGCCTTCTAAGAGGTCGTCTGCCTACAGACCTCGCAGGTGCCTCCACTCGCGCTCCTCTGTCCATCCTTAACAATACCTTTATCATATGTCAGTTCCAAATTTCTTCACATTTTTTATAGGCTGTTGCACTGTTGAATGCGCAATAGGGCCAGAAGTTCAGGGCAATTCTTTAACTGAAGAATTTACCGGTGTAATACTGCCGATCCTAAAGGGTGGTACTAAGGGCTCAGAGGTGTACGCGATGTTATGCATTCCGAGATTATCAATAGTATTAAAGGAGAAGTTATACCGAGAGAAGTCCAAATAAATACTTGTTGGCCTGTCGCGAGTAAACGCATAGAGAGGAATGGCCTCCTTTCTTCCGACATCTGGCTTGGGGATTGTTACTAGGAGTTGTGACTGATGTTGTTGCTCTCCACGTTTGCGTTGGCGTTTCAGCTGTGTAAGCTTCTTTTTCTTCTTCTTCTTCTTCTTCTCCTCTTTGTCTCTTAAGTCCCTTCCCATAGACTCTACGTCCATGTCTTTAAACTGTAGCGTGACTATCATCGGTGGGAAGAAAGAAAGAAAAGGTGAAGGGCCGGGTGTGAAGTGGCCGTTGTAAAAGTGGCGGAAAGAGGGCTTTATATCTTTCCTGGTACAATCCACCTGTTAACTGATTCCACATAGGGGAAATGGCTGTGCAGGTTCCCTGCCCTCTACATTGCTTGCTACCTATAGGTGTCGACTTCACAACGTGCCGCTTGCAGGCCCTAATACTGCATATTATGGCATATGGTCCCGGCCTCTACGTCAAGGATATCACCATCGAGTCCTACGCTCTATTCGAGGCCAACAACATCGCTCAAGCTAAGTGCAATCCGTATATGTGCTCTTTTAAAGCCGTGGGCGGTCCCTTCATATAATAGTAAATAGATTAGATTTAATTATTAACAAAAGTATTATTCTACTTATCCGTAGAGATCTATCCCTTTACCGTCTACCTATACTTCGACTTCTTTCTAAGCTTTAACTCTTTTTGGTGCTCCACATCTACATTATGCAATACTTATAGTTTTGGTCTGGTCTTAATCTTCTCCTCCTCTATTATGTTATTAAACATTACTAGATCCTCCAGCCTCGAGTCTTTGGTATTATTAGGTTCCAGGGTATTAAGGATAATATAGGGTTCCGTCTATAATGAGCTAAAATCGATAACCTTTCTATTAATAAAATTATCCACCCTAATATCCCTGTTATATATCTACAACTCGTTAAGCTTTCTCACCCTTAACAGCGCTACCCGGATGTTTCTCGAGTTAATAGTTATATGTAAAGGCGCCAGGTCCTTTACAATTGCTCAGACCCAACCCCCTCTATCTAGTGCTTACTGGAGCTTAGTATCTAGGACTTCTATCCTAAGGTCGAGCCCTATATACTCTAGTATCCTCATGTCTTTATCTCCAAGATAGATATATTTATGGCATTTTACTACTGATTAGTCCTTAATTTCCAGCCTCTCATTATCTTCTTTAATACGGCTATAAGCCCGATACTCTATAAAAAATAGATCTATATAATAAATAACCCTTTTTAAGGATATAGAATTCCTAAGGTAGACTCCCTAGTAGTACTTTGTACTGTAAGGATGGAAAAACTTAAACTAAGATACAGAGGTCAGTTATAAAAGCGGATATCACGGAACTGCGGCTGGCTCACAACTTTCAAAGCATACACCCGGGATTGGATCTTTACCTCAAACACATAGCCATCGGTTTCCGGCATCCCCGTTCGGTCGCCATCCAGTCTCCTTCCCCACTCTTACCATTGAACAGTATAAAATACAATCCTCGCTACTACGAAAAAGGTCGGGATTACATTTCCGTTATCTCAGTCATTTTTCGGAATTTGAATGGCCAGCAACAAGTGCTTTTACTCAATGTCGGCGATCGCCTCAATCACTGGGATTTCCCCGGCAGCGCCCCCAAAGCCAGGGAATCAATGGATTCGGCGCTGGAACGCATAGTGCAGGAAGAAACAGGACTGACAGTATCCCGCATTGTCGACTTCGTTGGCGATCATAGATTTCGTGCTCCCTGGTATACTATATTTCAAAAACGTCAGAGACTTCTATTTATTGTGGAGACCAACGATCATGACATTATGCTCAATACGAAGAAGCATAGCGCATTCTGCTGGGCGGATTGGTCCCGGGTGTTTTGGATGTTCAATAGAGTGACAAAAGTGAAGGATATCGAGATGGCAGGGAATGAGGTCATACCTAGGGAAGATCAGTGGTTTCTAGGGAGACTTGCACACCGCACTCTGCGGCTGAGCGACCTCCTTCAGTTAGCATTTGAGCGAGCAGCTCAGTCAGGACGAGAACCGTGCTATAAAGGGATACCCCACCACGCACGCCTGTTGTGACTCTGCAATACCACGATCTTCTGTTGATCATTTGCGCATACAGGGTAGATCGAAACGAGTGTCCGCCTGAGTTTGTTTGTAAAAGAAATAGTAAGGACTAACCTCGTGCGCCACCTATGGCTTATACTGTGTGTAGACAGTGAGTCAGATACACCTAATTAAGCCACAAACGTTTACCCACGGCGCCCACATAAGCAAACGTTTGCCCACGGCGCCCACGGAAGCCAAATAAAGCACTATTAGACCCATTTAAGCCACACGAAGCCGTCGTCGCCCTCGTCTAACTCAGCCTTTAGGTTCTCATAGGTATCATATCCATCATTGAAGAGTTTCAGAAAGTCAGGAGGATTGGAAAGTGCTGGTTGACGATGATTTGTGGTGGTGATGTTGGTGTTGACAATCGGTCAGCCACTGCGCCTCGAGGTCCGAGTAGTCAGGCACGTATCCCATCGCTACAACGACCTAGGTTTGATTTCTGATCGGACAGGATATGTCTTTGATGTCGAATTGATCGATTCCGCAAAGCGTTTAATCGATATGATACCTGCCGCGAAACACAGAGTCCTGCCAACACTTTTCATACTAAATATAAACGATGTTTGACGCCAGTATCCTTGACTTTTATTTAAATGGGAATGGGCACATACTCTCGGTAAACACTCTTCTCTGGCTGATCCTTGTGCCTGGTGAGTGCCACGTTGGCGATTGTTGACGTATCGCCGCTCTAGGTAGTATGATTCGTCTGTGCCCTTGTGTTGTTGTAGGTATTGGCTGGTCGATGATCTCTTCACGCTTAGGTCTAGCGATGATCGTAGATCGTGAAAGAGTCTCTCGCATGGTGCCGCCGGGATGAACAATGCGTGCTCCAGCTCGGGTACGCCTGCACAAGCACGAATAACGGTGGTGCGAAGCATCTCGTCGCTTTGATACTCGGCGCCCAGCGCCTTCTGGCACAATTGCAGCCTGTCGAGAAGCTTCTCAAGGACTCCACGAAGAGTCTTGCCGCTATTCTCCTTATCGTTGCGCACCGTCGCGAAGGTGGTGTTGGTCCAGTCATGATAGTACTGCCGGCGGTTGGTTTCGGTGACGAAGTGATCGGTCAGCTTACTATACGCCTGCTGGAAGGTATCGTCGATGTCAACGTGCGATATGTAATAGTCTTGGGCTCTTCTGGAGAGAATTCTCGGAAAGACCGCCCAAAACTGGTACGGTGTGACGTCGCAGAAGTAGCAGATGTTAAGGAGGACCTTCAGTTTATCGTCAAGAAGATCGTAGGGTTCCCCAGACCATCTCGACTGGTTGCCCCAGGTCTTCGTGAAGATCATCTTCTTCTGAGGGTCTAGCTTGTCGTTGTCATAGTGGCGAGGAGGAAGGTGCTTGTATGGGTCGTAGGGGATATCTGGCGCTGAAATAGGGAGCGGCGTTCCCGCCGGATATCGCTGGTGTGGGTACGTCTGGTTCCTTTCTTGCCTCAGGGCCGTGCCCGCCGGGGAAGGAAACGTCTGGCGGCGTGCCTCCGGAAGTGCCGTCTGACGATAGTGGTCCGGTGGGTTCTCGTTGGCCGGAACCACGGAGGAAAAATCCCTCCGTTCTATATAAAGCCTGACTCTAAGAATTTGAGCATTTCATATCAACAAGCAACGTCTACAAGGTTGATCGCAGGGTCTATCAGCAGCGAATATCTTGGAAATGAGGAAGGGATTTGACTACAGAAAACCACTAAAGAGCTTTGTATCATTGAGCGAGAGAAAGCAGTTCACCCTCCGTTGTCGAGGTTGCAACCGTGTCTTGTTTGTTTGCTCTCCATCCGATCAAGCCACCAAACGGCATTCAGTGCCTCATTAAATCACATCGTACACAACCTTTAAGCCAATTTGTTAGGCTTAAACAGTTTCTGGATAGATATGCGCGTTTGATTGCGTTTACACTTACAGGTAATCATGCAAGAATAGCCCTGCCTTTGCATTAGTCTTTAATAAGGTTGTCCAATCAGCAATAACTGGATGTTCTATCACATCCCCGTTGTCACGCGTTATATTGCAATATGTCAGCTGTTGCCATTTTTGGTTTTCTCGGTGATTCTAACTCCTACTCATCGAATAGACATTCGGTGCCACAGTCGTCTTTCTGACTCTCCTCGTCGCCATCTGGCTTGGGCAGATGTGATCCCATATTGGAAATAGGTTGATCAGGGCACTCGTCTTGAAGTTTCTGCATTTTCTCATTCGAGACCTCGCTGATGGCTGAAATTTCGTCGTAGTTGCTGATGCCCTGACGTGCGCCGTAATGTCCGTATCCGCCAAGTCCATCTCCTGAGGTACTATCGCCCCACTTGGACAATTTGTAGCAGGCTTGGACAAAGTCAGGGTAGTTCTCTGGGAGAACGAGTTGAACAGCCAGCTTGCTCTCGATTGACGGCTGAAGTCCTCAACTTTTATTTAAATTTTTAAAAAAAGAAAGTTTTAAGAAGTATAAGATAAAGAGAATCTATTAAGATTAACTTTTATAGGTTTTAGGAAAAAAGGTTTTGTTATTATAGGATTGTAATGATGTAGAATCACACGTGAGTGTGTGGGCGGGGGGTGATGGGGGGACGCAAGGATCTCACTATCTTGGACCTGGGTCTCTTGAACAGTTGTAGAGCAGCCCAGCAAGATACCATAACCATTTCAACGACGGTAGCCGAGCTGATGGGGGGGAATATGCTAAAAAGGAGCTTATGGCAACTTGGATCGCGGTATTGTGGAACTGTCCGGGAAGAGTAGCGGAATACAGTACCTGCCTTAGACTCTCGTTAAAAAAACCATGAAGGGACCACAAAAGTTCGTACTTTTGAGGCTTTGGTACTTTTAACGCGCAGGACCTCTGTTAGGTACTCAGACTGTGTCATGGCTGTTTCGGTTAAGTACAGGTACTTCTAAAAAATATTGGTTACTCGTTACCATCTTTACAAGCAATGTGACTAAAGTCACTGATTTCAGATCCATATCTTATGAGGGTATCCTTATTGTTTTGTCCAAGCGAAGACTCTCATGAACAATGCTTGTAAATGTATGCTTGACTTTTTTACCCAGCATCTGCATAATCAAAAAAAGGTCTAGGCTTTGTTTTCCTGTAGCAACCTGCGGGGATACTTCGACCCATATATCCAAAAGGTGTGGGACAAGTACTCGGAGGCTAATCTAACAGTCGACACCCAGATCAATGATTACGGGCCGATGGTGACCTCTCGGGGGGCTCGTCTCGGTGGGGTTGGTTTTGTAGACCTATGAAGATGGGGTTGTGACTTGCAATTTCAGATCATTCCGGATCAGCACCACCGCCCTATTGCACCTACCTGAGGGGAACATCACTCACGAGACCAAAGCCTGCTCCCGAAGAGACACGTCTCGGTCTTTGATAGCTTACACTGCGAGCAACACTTCCCCGCTTTGAACATGCAAGTCTGAACGAATGAGTCACTGACGCGACACTCTTTTTGTAGGTTCGACTGGCCAGGCAGGCTACGTTCAAAAGTATCCGTGCACAGTTAAGGTGAGATTCTTCCCTGTTGGGTTTACTAGGCCACAGATCAACGAGAAAAGGGAATTTCCACCAGGAGGAAAACACTTATGTGGTTCTGGCTCGATTAGGAGTATTTTTATATCAATATGTTATACTACACGCCTTGTGGCTCGTCCCCACACTTGGGCAAGAGTCGGCCGAGTATGCCTACCTCCTCATCTCCCCTGAGCAGATCGCCTCTATCTCCATAGAACAATGTACAGACCCCAAAATTGCCTGCAATCTTAGGTGCGCACGTGGTACAACCCAAACGACCCGCCTGCGGTTTGTCCTTGAGAAGCCTGCGTTACTTGTCGGTCCTCGAGATTCCACAACATTCTTACACAAGGTGATGGACCAAGCTTGGGCCTATGCGTACTACCTCACAACTCAGACTGCTCTTACGGTTTATGTTGCCGATGATGCGTTTCCCGCCGCGCAATTAATGTTGCTTTGCAGGTCAGCATCTGTGAGGGGTCGATTAAAGCCTGACAATTTGATTGGTGACATTAGCATACTCTACGAGGGCAGAGGCGGGTGTGGTGTAGAATTGGAGCAAACAGACCTACCTTTAAAATATAGTGAGGAAGTCAAAAATCCTCCACCCTATTTAAAACACTGTGGTGACTTCTCAGAGGGGCTGCCGGCTTTGAAAAAACCTTGCTTGGATCGGCCACCGGTGGGGGATATGTCAACTGTGCTGTATTTGCTCTCCCGAATGATGACTCCTATTGAAACGATGCAGGCCCGGGTTAGTCGTGTAGAACGGAAGATGGAGGTAGTGGAGGATTGCATAGAACGCGTGAAACTAGAAGTTATGGAAGAAGTGGAGGCGTGTATAGAAGAGACCGCCGCTGAACTCAGAGATGAGTGGAGCTGCTCTATTGACGACATGGTTACTGGCGTCAAGATCGATCTGGAGGACTACGTGAGGAACGAATTACAGGATGCTCAGGAGTGTATTGTAGATAATCTGCAAGCAGGGTCATGGGCCATTACTCTGGAGAGGCCTTGATTCTATTTATGCAATTTACAAATACTGGTGGCTATCGCAACGCACCTTGGCCGATCTGCACGCATCAGATGCACATCGGAACATGGGCCTTCGTTGTGCGGTTTTCTTGGCGTTTGTGAAAAAGGAGCACCAAAATTGTCTCTATTTATCATCAATTCTGATCACAACCAAACACATCCCTTTCCTTGCCCGTCACCCTGAGCTTTTAAGCCGGAAGAATCAACGTGTTGAAGCCAAATGGCTGAAATGCTGCACAAAAAAAAAGATTAAAGGTTGGTTTTCTGGTGATTTGTCCTACCCCAGATGAGGCTATAACCACTTCAGGAAAGCAAGTTGGTCGAGTTTGCCCTTAATTACCCAGGCGATGCTGGGGCTTCCTGTGACCCATTTTAAACTAAGGGTCTTCGCCGCTCAGATAACTACGTCTCTGACTCAACCACCACCATTCGGCAGACGATGGTTAGTTGCTTTTCTCATAAGAAACCCAGAGATTAAGGGTTACAGAGCCCGAGGGATGCACTCAAGCCGTGTCAATGGAGCGACGACAACGATAATTATGGACTGGTTTGCTATCTTTCGCCTTCCAGCTATATCCAAGATCAAGCCAGAAAACCGCCACAACGCCGACGAAGAAGGTATCGCCGAGGGTGATTGGGCATACTTCTATAACATGAAAATACGCGGGCTGCCCAGGCATACATCCACTGCGAAATCAAGGCCGAATATCTCAATCCTCTGCTGCGCAATGTTTTCCCGCAGAAAGCCCCCCATTCCGGGCAATCCGCCAAGTGTTGGGCTCTCCCTCATCTCAGCCTCCGGCATCGCTCCTTGACTACCAGCACACTCTAATCTCTGGAGCCTCCTCAGCGTCTCGTTCTTCAATACAACTACCTTGGCATTTTTCCGGACAGGGAGGTGGCGAAAGCGGTGATCGCCTGCCTCCGAAGAGAAAAAGTCAACCATCTCACACCTGATCCGTTGCTTCCACCCTCGAGGCACCCACCGGATGCACTGATTGACGAGCCCATGACCGCAGTCATTTCCGCCCAAGCAGCCTAGATCCTTCCCAGCCAGGGTGCAGATGCATTGGGTATTGTTCTGTATACGATGGGACTTCAACTCCTCGCCTTTTGTCCAAATAAGCCTGTTTAACCGTGTCCGAAAATGCATCAGAGCAACATCAGAACTCTTTTTCCCCTCCTCATTACTGTTCCCGGAACATTGAATGCTATTTGCATAGACAATGCTTGATGTAAGTGCGGTTGTGATTGCCGGGTCTAGCATGGTGGTAGGCAGGGTATAGTCACCGGTCCTAAACTTGTCTTTTGCTGCCCGGGATGGTTGTCGCCGCCGGCTGACTGATTCAGGACCTTGCGACTTCGAATTTCTTGCAATCTCCTCTTTAAACCACCGTTCAGCACACCTGGCAAAACTCCAAACGCAGTATACATGACCTTTACGAAGGGCAGACGGAGAGACCGATTTATGGGAATCCATGGGACCACCATACATATTATACGACGAAAACGAAACAGTTGAAGCTTCGAAGATTTAAATCAAGGAGATACTGTATATTTAAGGAAAAATGGTACCGTGTGTATAGTACATTTGACTAACCACAAATACATCAGCTCCCATGTTATCGTACTGTACTTTTATAGCACTTTAAATGGCACTAGGTACTAAACCGTGAAAACTGTACGTTTGGTGTAAAAATGGATTAATGAGGAATTGAGAAGGGTTTTACATTTATACTTTTCTTAAGATTCTTAGCCTTGTCTACTTTACAAATACAGTGGGAACCGAAATTAGTGTCCTGCGATCCGCGCTGCAAGCTGTACATATGTAGTCCTTGCGGTAAAGTATTGTTAATTTATATGTACGGTGGCACTTTAGTGGTCTGGTATATCAAGACAGGTCGAAAGTTACCAAGGTCTGGTACGAAAGTCCCCGTTCTGTTCCCTATGGATTGTTTAAAGTACTTTTTGGAGCTTTCGGGGCAAGATGCATAGTCTCGTCTGTCATTGAAATGTGACCACGCCTCAATCACTGAGCATGATTAGTCATTTGAAGGGTACATTATACATGGATTGTTTGGGCATGGCTTACTTTTTACACCTTCTGTTGGTACGGCCCTGACTGCCAAGGGTCAGGGGTCTTTGCACGTGCAAATAGGGGCGAGCAAAAGGAACCACCGTACGTGTCTGGGTACGGGTTCGATTCTTGCTACGGAAAGAAGAAGAGAGGTCATCGCCATCGTGGGCGCCGAAGCACTTGGTGTAGTGGCCAGCCCTCTGCTGACTAAGCCAGACCGGCCCTTCTGATTGGCCACAGCCGGGCCGGGCGTGCGGTCCCTTCAACGGTCACCAAATCCACACCTTCCTTTCTTGTTATCCTCTGATCAACATCAGTGCACTCCTTTACAGGCAAACTTCCGCCGTCGGGCATAGAACCGATGAGCTTTAACCCCATGTACTGGCCCGCTGTCTAATGGATGCATCGGAAGCAGTCTGCTTATTGAGATGCGCACAGACTGTCGGCACAAATCCAGAAAGGCAAGCAGTAGAGAGGCACAATCCGCATTTGCCATTAGCCTTGTAGGCTTCACTGCCACAACTGCCCTAAGCGCAAGATTGATGGTGTGCCACGTTGCAATATGTACAATTGGTTCTATAATATGCGATTGTCCCCACCCAAATGCGTCCTCATTGCATGTGTACCTTGTAGGTAAACCATCCCCCCCTGATACCCCGCCCAGATGACGCGTTTATGCGCGTAACGCGGGTGTGGGGGTGCGGCAGACCGGGGGTGCGGCAGATGTGGTGTAGGTACGTTACACGAAGACAAGAGAAATACTGACTCTTACGTTACTATAGCGACTGGGAAGAGTTTATTTTTGACTGCTCCTGCTCCTATACTAAACGAATGAACTACGGCCATCTCGCCCGTAATCATCTCAACCACCTATACTTTGGTGTACAGGCCCTCAAGAAGGTTTGGAATGTGCCCGAGATCTGCGACAAGTGCACGTTGATAGACTTCCATCACTAATCGTCGCCATCAAGTTCCCTATTCGTCTTGAGGGCCTAGCTTCCCGCTACCACAACTTCAGCTCCTACGAGCCTGAGTTGTTCCCTGGTCTTATCTATCGCATGGCAAAGGCAATCAGCTGCATTTTCAACTACCTTCGGACGCAGGGAGATTTCTACGAGAGGAGGGACGGATGGGCGATCGCGGGGAGGCTGGATAGGGAGAATATGCGAGATTCCGAAGCTTGTCAAAGGTGGAAGTAACGAGGCTACGGGAATCAAAGCTGGTTTAGAGGGGCGAAAGAGATGCCCGCTGGCAGAGGCTTGGCAGAGGCTTGTGTGCGTGAAAGCAGATAGCTTATTAAAAGGGAATCTTTCGTTTGTGGTCCCCACGTGCACCATTGACTACCCCGCACTTCTAGAGTACGTGAACACCGCACAACAACGAGCCGCATGAAATGCCATGGGCGAGTCTAGCGACGATGTTTTGAGAGGCTCCGTCGAGCGGTGGCTATAGCACTGCCATTACGCGATGGCTAACATGACAGCCACAAGGTAGGAATCTCGGGCAGCATTTTGCGGGATGAGTCGCTTGCGTCGTAATCTGGAGACTTTCGATTGGAACGTTGGGACTATGATTTGGACCAGGCGTAACCGGGTACAATTCGCTGCACTTCCGCTGGAGATAAGTCCTGTTGACGAAGGCCAGGACCGACCGGTCTGACCATGACCGAGTACTGCGGTGACCTTGGTTTCTAACGGTCTTCAGCGACATTGCTCGGGCGCGAGGGGTACATGAATCGTTTTCTTCTATTTACTCTGTGAGACCTCTTAAAGTGCGGCTCACAGATGCTTTGCTTTTAATGCATGGTCTATAACAGGGAGTACGCAGGTAATGCGACCGCAGTTCCTCAACATGGGGTTTTTGCTTCGATCGCTCGAAATACTATTTTCAAGAAGTCCTTTGTTTTGGTGACGCGTATTCTGCTCTCAACCTGAACAAAAGTCAAGTCACAACTGTACTGTACTTTGTATTTACCCTACAGTACTTTACAGTACAGTACAAGTACGTGGAATGAGCATTACAACACGTACAGTACTTCTGTTAGTCCAGGTATGATTCAACAAGGGAGAGCAATACAGTACAGCACTGTCTTGTACGGTGCCACAAATGAATCATATGCACAATAGTACTGTATGTATACGTATTACAATTCAGTCCAGATTGGTGTATTGCATATATAAAATACAAGGACGAACTCGTACGATCAGACCTGGCTGCGACTCTCATCTTGATCTATGTTTGTAACTGTTCAACATGAAACCAAATATTTGTGAGACACCGTCGGCAAGGTTAACAAGGTCAAAAAGAACAAAGCTAGATCTCGAGATTGCTCGTAAACGATACCATACAATTTTGAAAAAGGTAGATGAGTACCACACGCTTTGTAACGCGGAGGTACTACAGACGAGGGAGGTTTTGCGTATACACCACTCAACCGGAAAATAAGATGTGGCCGCCAGCTCTGGGAGACATTGTGAGTATTAGTCGAATTTCAGGTTTACAGTATCAACCCTAATCCGTTCAAGATGCTTACATACCCACTTCCGGAAATCCGCACTCCCACCACGATTGTTCGAGGCGCCGAGCGGGGGGATAGAAATGAATCCGACTCTGCAAGCCGGAGGTCTCGCAATCGTGAAGTTACAGGGTAGTGCTGACTCAGGGGCTCTATGCCTGAGACCAGCAAGTGCCAGCTATCCATCATAACTCACTCAATCGGGTCAAGGCTTGTCTCAAGGGTTTAAGGAGGTCCTATGATTCTGTACAACCATTCGGTGTAAATGGTCATGCCATCTCAAAATATTCTCGGCTTTCAATAGAACTATAGACATTACATATAATGCATGGCCTTTTTTCCATTCGACTAGGACTTATGTATCACGGAGGAGGATCTCTGCTGTGAGCTGGATCTTTTCCTAGAACCCATCAGGATAGGGCTAGCTGTACGCTATGAGCGAAGGTGGCACGGGAAATTCTTTGAGAGAGCAGGGCGACCTGGCACGCCTCTAGATGGCGAGCAGAAGCGCATGGAAGCGGAAGCGGCGACAACTGCGTGGTTTGCTGGGAAGACCTTGGCTGGATAGGATTTCAAAAGTGTTCGTACGGTTTGAGACCCGACATCAAAAAGACGACGACGCCCGACTTAAACGACCTAGAGCCGGGCGACTGGATCCATCAAGCCGACCGCTAGCTCTTGCGTAAGGTCTAATGGAGCCGCGGGCATTTGCTGCTGCTGCTGCTTGATATGGCTCTATTCGGCTTCGTCGCCGGCGTCGACATCTATAGCGGCCTGTGGGCCGGCCGCGGCTTTATTTCCACTGCGGCCTGGGCGTCGCTAGGCGTCTCTACGGTGGCCATTTTGATATACATAGTGACTATGTTTATCGAATAGGAGTACGAAACCATGATTGCATCACAATTGTGAGTCGGCGTCGTCTGGGGCCCCATCGAGATCGCGCTCAAAGCCAGCAGCCTGCGCCTGCTGAACGCCGCCGATAGCAGCGACGGCGCGACTTACAAAATCCGGATTCTATTTGGCCTGGCCCTTGCTCTGATTGTAGTTCTTGCGGTGCTCGGCACCTCACTTGTCATATTCACAATCTACAATACAGTCTTTCCCGCCCCCCAAGAACGAGGAGGAGGACAAGGAGCCGAATAATCTGAAGAATCAGACGCTCGGCGGAGAGAAGTTGTACAGGTCTAAGGCCCCGCCTGACGGCTTGTCGGATAAGGACCGGACGCGTTTATGTGCTGCGGTAGATTGCGGTACAAACTACCTGTGCTAGGAATATGAGAGAACATGAATTTAAATATCAACGGCGCCTTTAACCGCGCAACATGACCATCCGTATTTGATGAGGAGTACTCGCAGCCAGCGTCCGCCCACCCAGTGTTGAGCGTCCGCCCACCCAGCATTTCACTTTCCGCCTACCCAGTACCTAAATTTGATAGCAAACTCTAAGTGTTTAGAAGTATCTTTCCGACTAAGTAAAATTTACCCCGCTTCTCCAAATTTTAGAGTACTTTTTAGTACCTTTGGCTTTTTGGCCCTCTAGCCCTCTGGCTCTCTGGCCTTCTAGCCCTCTGGCCCCCTGGCCCTCTAGCCCTCTGTAGCTTTCTGCAGCCTTCTGGCCCTCTGGCCCTTTATAGCTCTCTATAGCCCTCTATAGATCTTTATAGCCCTCTGGCTCTCGTAGCTCTCTGCAGCCCTCTATAGCTTTCTACAGCCCTCTGGCTCTCTGCAGCCTTCTGTAGCCTTCTGGCTTTCTGTAGCCTTTTGTAGCCTTCTGACTCTTTGCAGCCCTCTACAGCCTTCTGGCTCTCTATAGCTCTCTGCAGCCCTCTGGCCCTCTAGAGCTCTCTGCGGCCCTCTAGCTCTATAGCCCTTTGTACCTCTAAGTATTTCTTAATTAGAGATTTTAGCGTAAAAAGCTGAATGCGGGGTTGATTAGTAAGAAAGATACTTTAAAATATTAGTAGCCTTCTCCAAACTTTAGGTACTGGGTGGGCGGAAAGTAAAACACTGGGTGGGCGGACGCTCAACACTGGGTGGGCGGACGCTGGCTGGAGTACTCGGCTCTGTGGTCCTCCCTGTGAAGAAACTTCCTCTGTTCCTTCCGCTGCCTCTACCTCCTCTGCTGCAACTGCTGCCCCTGTTTCTTTTAACCTCTTTTTAATCCATCGAGATTGTTATCAACACTCTCATTCTCTTTCATGTCTTCATTTACGTGAACCAACTTCTTTTCCACAGCATCTATGGGAAACCGAAGCCCCATGTCAGTCCAAGGCAGACTCGCAACCCCCTGTGCCTGTGCGCCTGAGCCACGCTTGGCAGGGCAAAATGTTGGGCGCATACAGGTACAAGCAAGCGCAAGCAGACGGACTTCCGAGAAAGCCTCAAATACGTCAGTACACACGTGTAGATAGCAAGCAAGAACACCGAAGGGAAGACAGGTTGTAGTCAAGGCCGACCAGGGTAATTGTCGATTCCTCAGAATAGTTCGCTCCCCGGAAATATTGGTAAATATACATCTCCATGCAGAGTGGAAGCAATGGCCAGAACCCACAACCCTGAGGATGAGACAGATGACCTGAGCGACTCGTACCATTCGTACCAGTTTCTCGAATGTTGGTATTGAAAATGAACCATGTCATTTACTTTGTATGCGCCGAAGTCGACTATCACAAGAGACGAGCCACGTTGTACCCAACCTGACCGCCACGACACTAACGCCTGGGGTGTTTATATAACGTATAACGACAGCCCAGGGATGCCGCATTGATGAACGTGGCGACCATTGATGGCAACCAATTGGGCAAAACCAGCATCACAAGTTTTTATAATATAGTAAAGAACGTGATCTATTTTTACATAGTCTATCTCTCACCGATGTAGGCGCAAGGAGACGGCACGGGAAAATTATGGGTTTGTCTAAGGGCAAGATTCGCACGGTTGTAAACGTGGATCTACATGAGATATACAAGGAATCAAGGGAAGACATTGGACGAAAGGTCATAAGGCCCAGCTGCGGCGATAGTGTCTGTGTGGAGGGCAGGTATTAACGCCTAAGTGCGACTACGACGAGGTAAATCATAATTCACTATCTAAGAGTTACATATTTTAACCCTATTTTACTTGATTGGAAGTCGGTTCTTTAAGCATCTCAACGATGTTGGTGTGGAGTTTTGGGCAGGGCTTGCTGACAGGCCAGGGCTGATGCGTTGCTTACTTGTGCATCATAATAAAGGGCAGTGTAGGAACAGGTACACCACGAGAATAACGGTAGCTGCTGTGCCACCGCCCGTAACGCCAAGCAGCGCCGGACAAGGGCTCCGAAGACACCCATATGCTTTTGCTCCAAGGCGAGACCGTGATTGTTCTGGTCGAGGGCCATTGTGGGTGTTGTGATTGAATTTGATACTACAATCGTTGCAGAATGAGAGCAAGGGGCAGTTCCGCATGATATCGGCACTGAAATCGGTTGCAAACTTGACGATCAAGTGCAGGCTGAGGATGGAATCTACAGGCGCGACCGCCTCGCACATCAATGGACGCGCAATGCTCATGAGAGCGTCCGCATGTTGGCCCATCCGGAAGTTGCGGTAGTTTTCGCATTAGACATCAGTGAGAATCCGTTTAGTTACGTCTCGCAACTGCTATTGTGCGATATGGCGCTGCTGAGACGTGCTGCTGGCAATTTCCGCCGCGGGAAGGATTGACGTCCTCTAGACAAAGTCGATATCCGCGCGAAAACCCAGCCAGAATTTAGACATCAAATTTCCTGATATTGTCGGAGTAAGCGCAAGATGAACTGGACACGGTAAAGTGGCGAATTCAGCATGAAAATGGCATACTGAGCTGCGCCCCGTTTGTTATCGTAAAATTTGGCTATATCGAGGATGCAAGAAACTGCCCGAACTGTTTAAGTGCGAGAAGCCTACGCAGGGCTTGTTTGGCATCTTTATCATCTCAAAACTCATCAATAATGGCTGTGATATTTGCTGCATTTGGCTTCCATTTCTGTATGTCATGGATAGCATATTTGCGGCTTTTTGCATAAGAATATTCGGGCCTTCCCTGCTGTGCGACTGCCAGCAACATGGCTAGAGGGCTTAGAAATCGTATAGGGGAGTGGAATCCAAACTGATGATTCAGGACCACATCACTTCATCCAAGGCTCGGACCCACTACACTGCAAATCCACGTGGACCACAAATAAGTGGCCCATCTCTATTACATCCACTTGTCGGCCCTCAGATTACGTAATAATCCACTACACTTGGACCTAATAGTGGATGTAATGGAGTAGATTTAGGTGGATTTAGGTACAGGGGGATATTCCCTGACCCTGTACGGTTTATAGTACTTATTTTTGTATATAGTTGCCTATTAAATCGAGGTACCTGGACCCAAGTTAGCCAAGGTCGATCACCCCTACAGCTAATCTTATAACATTATATGAGAAACTACCCCTATTGAGCGCGTTTTCTACAGATTTCCTGCTTTGTTTTTGCCAAAAACTTTTTTTTTGACAATGTCAGCCAACCAGCCAGGCCAACCAGGCCAGCAGCAGCAGCTCGAAGACCGTCTTTTTCGCCATTTCAGAGGCTGGAATTGGTCAGAACGCACTCGTAATACTAGCTCTTAGCTGTGGGACTTTAGCTATAATATTCAACATCATAGCTTACACAAATAGGCTTGCAAGTACTATATCCTCGGAAATCGTCCCATTATCGCGAGTTTTACCTCTTTAGGTCTCCAGAACGCGGCAAATCATCTATGGCGTGAGCACAAAACACTAGCACCAAAGGGAGAGAAAAGGAGCACAGCATAGCTCAAATCCGAAGGCGTACTGAAATCAAACCAGCCGACTATTGCATCTGTTTTGAAACTAGACATCAACAAGCCTACAGAACAAAACATCGCAAATAGCTTTATCTCACGCTTTAATAAGCAATACTTTCAGCGTATGCTAGTCGAGTTAATCGTCAGTAGCAACTAGTCATTTTCTTTTGCCCAGAATCCCATCCTCCGAGAAATCTTCGACTATTTGAGTCCCTCCGTTTCAATCCAACGCGCCAACTTGAGTGTCAGGGCTGTCCGATATAAGATCATTTAAGAGTATAACCGCCACAAGCAGACGGTTATTAAGGTGCTAAGGAACTCCCCTGGAGCGCTTTATATCTTATTTGATGGCTGGACGTCTCGAAATAAGCTTGCCCTCTACGGTATTGCTTGTTTTTTTAGAGATGAGAAGAATCGGCTATGTAAAATCATAATTAGGGTTCCAGAGGCTTATCGTCACTTCGGCTTAACAATTGGTAGGGAGGTTCTCGACGTTTTACATACTCTTGGCGTGGGCCCAGAGAAGATTGGCTATTTTATACTTAACAATACTGAAAACAACAATACTGTAATAGAGGTCATAGGTGCTAAACTTAGGTTTGATGGCCAACTACGCCAAGGATACTGTATTGGCCATATAATTAACTTGTCAGCCAAGGCGCTCTTATTTAGAAAAAACGCCAACGCGTTTGAGCAGCAATTATCAGGCGTAGAAGCGTTATCTGATGCTAAATACGCTCGATGGCGCAAAAGAGGACCAGTTGGCAAGTTACACAATATTGTAGTTGATGTGCGTATTAGCCATCGGCTGATTTACTTATTCAAGGAGGTCTAGAGGGTAAGCGGTTTTACTAAATCCTATTTGTCTCATACTAATTCCATATATCTAACAGGACGAAATTAATCGCGCCACTACTCTTAAACTCCAATCGAAGAAACCAGTTAAGCTAATTATCGATAACAATATGCGTTGGCTGTTACAACTCTACATGATCTGCAGGGCTTTATAGTTGAAAACCTCTATTGAACTCCTACTGATTAAGTATAAGGCGTAATGGGAGGACGAAAATCGGTCTAAAAAGACTGGCTAAGTGATATAAGCCAAGTTGGCGAGAAAACCATATATCCTCCAAGACGAGAATCAGCTAACGGACAAAGACTGGGAGGTTCTTTATCATTTAGAGGCTATTCTAACTGTTTTTAAGACCATGGTAAAGATGCTTGAGGGTAATGGACACACCTACAGGCATAAGCAAGGCTGGACTGGCTTCTATGGCAATATCTGGAACATAGTGCTTGGCTATGAGTTGCTGCTTAATATACTAGAAGAATATAAGCAGCTTGCTGCTAACTTTCCTAATCTAGAGCACTTCTGCATTAAAATCAACCTTGCTTAGGACAAGCTGGATGAATATTATCGGCGGCTGGACGAGACGCCTATCTACTATACGGCTATGGTGCTCCATCCAGCCTATTGTTGGGACTGGTTTGATGAAATATAGGCTTATAAGCCTAGTTAGGTTGAAAAGGCAAAAGAGATAGTTACCAATATCTGGCTGTCTGATTACGCTTATCTCGAGGTTAGAACCAGCAGCAATAGAGGCGACGACGAGCCTCTAGCAAAAAGATCTTGGTTTTTTAACCCCTTCGAGAAGAACAGCCGTCTGCCAAGCTTAACACTAGCCTTCGCAGCAGCTATTGTTGGTAACGAGTACTAAGCGTGGTAGACAGATTGTAATGTTAGCAATAGTAACGTTTGTAATCTAATTAGTTACTGGATCACTAAGCAAAGCAGATATCCTTAATTATCCAGGATGGCCTTAGACTTTCTGACAATCTAGCCGATGTTAGCCGAGTGTGAGAGGTTATTTTCAGCTACTGGCAAAATAGTCTCGGGGTTACGTATAAACCTAGATGCTGAGATTATCGCTATTTGTCAGGTTTTACGCTCTTGGTACCGTGCTGGCATTATCAAGGACCTGGATCCATTGCTTAAGTCGCACCTTAAAAGTAAGCTGGATGGCGGTTGTGGGACTCTAGGCAACGACGAGCTGGCGCTTGCTGAGTCAAAATGGCTATTGGAGGGCGAGAATAGCGCCAGAAAGGTTGACGATTTATTACAGTAGCAACAGGCTGAAGAGTTAGTGTCAACCTCTGAAAGTGAGGCTGAATAGGCGTCGACGAGGTTGTGAATAGCCTCAAAAATCCACTTATAAATCCACTTATAAATCCACGTGTGTATATCCATTCCACTCCGGTCGAATATGTGCTACATCCACTACGTAATTGCTAAAAAATCGTACATCCACTCTACTTGGTCCAAAAGTGGAGTGGATGTAGTGGTTCCGACCCTTGCCAAGAGGGGGAAAGGTTGGTCTTAGTATACCAGGAGGCGAGGTGGTTGACACCCTGTACAATGAGGAATGGTGGCAACGCAAAGCCGTCGCTGCTCTTTTGGTGGGAAAATCAGCCTCCCCACCAAAATGGAGCATTTCGGATACGCACGATCAACCTCAATCTACACTAACCAAGCCAACTATTTAGGCGGTCCACCACGGACCGCTTAAAAATGTACTATTATATACTGGGAGTCTAACTGACTAGACCCTTCTATATCCTTGTTACAAGTTTTTGCATTATGCCCAGTCTTGCCGCAGTTGCCACAGCGTTGCTTACTCGGTCTGCCCCGGACCAAGTCCTCGGTACCACCGCTGATTTCACCAGCTGGCCGCTTCCCCTTTTGTTTCTCTTGAATAAGAGCCTGGGAATCCTCAATACTAAGTGCTCCTCTAAGCTGTACTCGCGTTCTTTTGGCCCTTTGGCGTTTTGCGAGTGCTGTGTTGGCCTCCTGAAGTGTCTGGATCTGTTTGCTCATCATGGTGAGCGAGTGCGCCATTACCTATGCTCCCTTTGCCAGGCGATCAATAGCCTCCATAATTGGTGTAGGAGAGCTACCCTGATGGGTGGAGATCCTACCTTTGATAAAACTTGATTGCTGGATGGTTTGTTGGGTATTAGAGGGTGTTTGAGACTCTTATTTCTGAGGAGAGACGGGTATGGATTATACTGGTGTTTGTAGGTGGATATCTAGCTTGGAAATAATAGAATCTGGGTCCTAAGGAGAGATTCCAGCTCCCCTAAATGCAGACCTGATGTTTTCCTTTATGAATGTCTTGATATGAGCTTCCCTAAATATGAGAAAGAACTTAGACTTGGTGATGTAGTTGATCGAGGCGTGGATGAAGAGGTTGATTTGGTCGCTATATGCGTGCTTCAGAGGCGAATATAACGCAACATCTAGTGGCTGGAGTAAATGAGAAGAATGCGGCGGCATACTAATAGAGATAATCTTGTTGTCCTTGCAGTATTGATCGAATTTCGCTAATATATGGCTCTCATGTAGTCTTTATGGTATCATGTCCCCGATAAGCTTTTCAAAAAGAAGGCGCATATCGTTTAATTCATGCATAAATACAAGCAGATCCTCAGAGACAATTGATTAACAGCGGCTAATTGGGATTTGCTTTAGAAAGCATACCTATTTCTCCAACCCTTTAATGGAGCTACATTATGCGCTAAGGGTAATAAAGCATCCCTTTTATAGTCATTATTTCTAATAGACTGCCTTCTTTCTTATTATAAAAATAAGAAGGTAAGCCATTTTATTACAAGATAGTAAGGATATCTCATCACTAGTCTTAATGGCTAAGATAGATACTAATATAATTATAGCGGTACTATAGCGTACCCAAGATACATAATGAGCGTATACTATATACTATTAATATAGGCTAGTTTATTATAAATAAATACTATACCATAACCGAGGGTATTCTTATTTATTCCGCTGCTCTCCTTCTCGACCCTTTAAAACAAGACGTCTATATTAAGTAAAACTGGCCAAATAAGTGATATAACAATGTAATTAGTAGAGCATAAGCGATTTAGGAGGAAGAATATAATATTAAGCTCCCTACTAAGCCTCTGGCTGCTCTAAGTGCTGTCCTAGACTTTATAGAACATAAGACTAATAAACTAGCTTAGTTAGTAAGGAATATAAAGGTAAAGACTGCTGGATTGTATTATGAGGATGATTTTATAACCTTTATTACTGCTTAACTAATAGAGATCGATTCTACGCCGCTTTAATGGTAGTATATATCTAAGTAGCAGAGAAGATATCCACAACTTAGCTATATAGCCATCGCGATACTCTTTATCTCACTAGAGTCGTCTAAGCTAGAGAGAGCCTTCTCTAAGGCCTGCAAGACATACTTATAGGATAGGTTACGGATTAAATGTATAAACATTAAGAGGGTAGAGTATATAGGTAACTAGTTGCGTGAAGATTATATTATACCTATATCTCGCGGTAGATTTGGGTTACTGATAATATTTTCTGTATTAAAAAATGATTTTACTAATTTAGATAATGATTTAGAAGACAGGGAGGATATTGATTGGTACAGAATAGAGTTGTTAAATTAATTGTTTGATTTCGTTGCCTTATTGGCCTACTATTGTGTTTCTTATCCTGTTATCCTGTTATCTTATTCTGTTATTCTGTAATCTGTATTTTTTCTTATCTTGTTGTGTTTAATATGCTAAGGGGTTTCTTAACATGTTATACAGGTTGCCCATGTATGACCAAATGTACCGCGACTTATTTCCTTTCAGTCCCATTGATGTGACCTTGTGAAACCAAGTACAGCCATCGAGAGTTGATATTCCGGCCTCTCGGGTATTTTAGCCTCTGTTAGCCGAGCTAGGTGCCGTCTTCCGCAATATGCTGTGCTTTTAGCTAGGTACTAAGGGCAAAATTGGACACTTTTGGAAGAACTTTGAAGACAAAATTGCGGACGCTGAACCTGGTCGCTACTGTACAGTACTGTAAGCCGACACCGAAACCTCGCGTCAGAGTTCAGGGTGCTCATAAGCAGTTCGCACTGGGTTTGGAAGTAGCGAATAAGCATCCAGCCAGGAAAATTCGATGCTGGTTGATTAGAACATGACGTAGCCGGAACCTCAAAAAGCGGGGTTTGGCTTCGATGGAAACTTTCAGCTCGGTGGCGCCAAATGGCTTAACTAGAGAAGCGTCCGGAAGATATTATGTGCTGACGCCCGATACTACAGGGTGTACCAAGTCCGGAAATACATATAATGGCCTCGTCCGCACATCATTCAATTAAATTGGAAGCACTCCTTCATCAACAACACGGTCGGAGTCTTGGACATGGCGCTATCTACGTCCGCAGCGACTCTCATCTCTACTACGGCGGAACTCAAGGCATACGTTTCTTCTATCCCGCCTTCCAGCACGCTTTACTTAGATCTAGAAGGGAAAAGCCTCTGCCGACATGGGACCATCTCCCTCATGACTATTTTACCCCATCCAGAAGGAGTCTTGAGACTTGTTGACGTGTTATCTCTCGGGGAATCGGCTTTTACGACGACTTCGAAAGACGGAAAATCTCTCAAATCCATTTTCGAAGACCCCGGCATCCCGAAATGCTTCTGGGATCTGCGGAATGACGCCGATGCGCTTTGGGCTCTCTATAAAGTCGGTCTTGCAGGCGTCATCGACATCCAACTTCTGGAGAATGCATCTCGCATCGGCGATAAGACATACCTCTGTGGCCTAGAGAAGGCCATACGGCTCGACATGAAGCTGGGATTCACGGAGCTCAACCGTTGGACCAGCTCTAAAAGGGAGATCAAGAGCCTCATGTCTGCCAACGTCTTCACTATCCGGCCAGTAGAGGCCAAGACGGTCCAATATTGCACCGATGACGTTATTTACCTACCGGCATTGCATGACTTCTACTTGAGGCGCATTAGTTCTGATTGGCTTGCGAAAGCAGAGGAGGAGAGTACGCGCCGGGTGGACGAGGCTCACGCTCCTACATACGAACCCCAGTCGGCAACGAAGACGCTGGGACCGTGGGGATCGGGGACCGGGCAATGTGTCCCATCCCTGGACGATGTACTTGATCAGTTGGAGGACTATATGCTGGAGCAAAGAGCCAAGGATCTGTTCGGAGTTGATGATGATGACGATGACTACTATGATGACGGCCCGACTAGCTGTAGGGATATTATTAGCGAGAGTGACTACTACTTATACTATTCCGACTGATTGTGAACTGGCTGCCGGTATCGATCGTGGAGATGCTTCTGGTGCTAATAAAGACAAGAGTCCACAAGCCAAAATCTAGCACCCTCGGCAATCGGGTGCTCTCAGAACGATGCAGTCGTGATCTCAAGCGATGACGAGTCTGATTCCGGCGATTTCGACGATGGCCAGTCCGATACCTGTTCCGACACTTCTTTCCCGCCGGTTGACGAGCTTCTTCGCCAGCCTGCTAAAGATATTGAGTCTGGCAGTGTTTGTAATGCCGGTATGTACTTGAGTTCTCCATCCCCCGTACGGGCCGTTGGGCTGACACGTCTGAGCAGACAAGGGTCTCAATGCTGCATCCGCTGAAGGTGGCAACGACGACACAAAGGAGCTGTCCGTTGCCGAGGAAGCCAACGTAGGCGCCTTGGACAATAACGAACGACGGGATACACCAGCCCTTTGCGTTGATACATTCAATAACTGTTGCCCATTCCCGGTTTCCAGGCTATACATATTTAGCCTTTCCATGTCGATCAGAACGTGTAATAACCATTGACGCGGTTATTATGCCCATCATAAAGCCGGTTTCGTCGAAGTTGTATAGATCGTCGTCTATGATCCCATACTTGGCCATCATATTGCGGAGCAGCCGGAACTAGTTCCTAATAACCTCTGGATCTTCGTAGAGGGCCCTCTGATAATCATAAGGCTGATTAAACCTAGTCTTCAAGCTTAGTTGTACATCCACAAAGCGTCGTACCCAGTTCTTGCCAACAGGCTTACTATCTCGTAATGCTAGTAGGAGGTTAGCCATATCTTCTACACTAGAAAGCCGTATTAGGAATCCTCGTGTATCTTGCTTAATAATATATCGGATAAGTATTTGCTCTTTAACTGGGTTAAGTTTATAGTCGTTAACACGTGATTCTCCGCGATGTGGTCGGTTATTCATCTTGTCGGATATTATACTGTGTGGAACGTTGAAAATCCGTGCAGCGCGACGTGCACTTAAGGGTTTTTTTTGGGTTTTTTTTTGGAATTCTCAATTGCCTGAAGTGCTAGTTGGACTTTGTCTTCTTTTGAGTAGATTGGCATTGTGGATGTTGATTTCTAGCGCGTTAAATATTTAAGTAGGTAGAGTGATGCGAGACTTACGCGAAAAATGGGGACGCGATTTGCACCAAAAAGAACCCCGCCCACCAAAACTTTAAGTTTTCAGACTGGCACTGCAACACCACCACCTCTCCAAATTGACCAGATCAATTAAAAATAAGGAATATAGACCAGTTGGCACCAATTGGTGCCAAATACAATTAACCTTTCTGCCCTGGGTGGGTGCTGGGGTTGGCTAAAGTTGGCAGAGTTGGCGAAACTGTCCGGCTGGGTGGTATGTCCGGCTGGGTGGTGAACCACGTTATATGCTAAACAAAACTCATCTAGGAATTCTCGTAGAGTGTGGTTAATGTACCGTTAAAACGTAGCGGGGGCTCCCGTTAGTCTAAAGGTCGTGACCTCTTAAAATAAGGTGTAGAATCTTTGGTCTATTAGACTATTTAGGGTCGTCTAAGTAGGCGAGGTGCCCTCTATATATATTATCTTGTTGATTGAGTGCATTCTGTAGTGTCGGACATAAATGACTGATAGTAACGAGCTGGTATCCAATGGCTTACAAGTCATTATTTACAAGTCAGGCAATACCTGCGGGCATTCCAGTCTAGCAACTAAAGGCCTGGTATAAGTTCTGTAGTCGAACCTGTGTTGAACTACACACAAGTCTGATATCCTACATTCTCAAAGTCAGAGGGCTTTATGCGCAGAGATGAAATCAAAAGTCATCGATTTGCTCACGCTAATGATATGTGACGGATTGAGACTCTGTTGATTGACAGGTTTTGCAAGTCCTGAAGCCTCTCCCAGACAGCACATGTCGTTGGTAAGAAAATTCTGGTGGGCAACGTCGGCGAGCTCAGCAGATATAACAGTTAAATGTTTTGGTAGGGAGGGCAAATCTACGATAAAATGAGACAACTTAGAGCTTATTGTAACTAATAGTTGCTAGGGAAAGATTGTAAATAGAGAGAACCCACTAGACTAGGATATATACCAAGGGGATGGGTCTTAGACACAAGATTAGTCGTACGTTATTATATAGTATAGTATTAGGTAGCCACTAATTAAATATATATTTTGTAATATCAAGCATTATATTTTCTCTAAAGTATATAATAAAAGATATTTAATAGTCTAAGGTAGAAATACTATGTAGATGTAAAAGTACCTATTTAAGTATTTACATAATGACCTATCTAACTTACCATTTTATTTCCTTTATATAGCCTTCTATCCAGACTATTTTGCTATAAAACTTATTTATTATATTAACTGCTTTTATAATAAGATAGTCTTTAATACTGCTAGCTAATAGACCTATAGGTATAAAAGAGCAATTAAGCTTGACTGATTTAAGTTCTTAATTAGTAAGCGATATTTACTATAAATCAACAAGCTACATCTTTTACTTTATACTAGGCATCCTTAGAGAGCCTTAACTATACAAGCCAGGTTTTATTACAATAAGGATGTTTTATTATTACTAGTATAGATCTAATTACTTTAAAACTTAGTTTTGAAGTAAGGATAAGAAATATATTGATTTTAGGAGGATATGTTGGATAAAGAACTTCTTGATATTTTTAGTATTTGCTAGGTAGAGCGGCATTACTTCTACCTAGCCTATGAGGTTACAACGGGCCTTAACGAGTTTATTATAGCCCTGATTAGAGGAAAGCTATTAGACGTTAAGGTATATTTTTAAGAAAGGTTGATCTGGTACTGCAGGTATAACACCGTCGTTATAGATACGCGTATTCCATTTAGCGCATTTGGGGCAGCTACTAGCCATATCTTTAACATCGGTATATATCCCTTTCCAGTAATACATAGCTTTAATCCGGGCATAAGTAGCATTCCGGCCATGGTAGCCTAAGGGGGCATAAATATTCTTAACAATCCTTTTCTTTAGATTAAAGTTATCAACAATTTTTCGTCGCTGTAGTCCCTTTTCTGGCAAGGCCAAAGGATTCGATCATATACCGCAAACTAATGGGCTTTTCGCTTAAAGGTAGTAATTTAGGATAAAGTAAGGTTACTTAGCAACATCCCATGGCAAAAGTACCAGGCTACTTTAATGAATTCCTCTAACCAATTCTACAGGTTAAATACAGTATAGTTGGTCGTTGTCATGGTGTTGGCGTTTGTTTTCCTTCTCAGGTTGCATAATAGACAGGTCAGAGTTGTTTGTTTACCTCGGCGTAAGTCGAAGATATGGTGGAAGCCTGATTATTATTGTATTTAGAGGTCGCGGTACTGTAAGGTCTGCTGTAGAAACAGTACTAATCCACCAGGAACCCAAGCCAAAAACAAAAGCAGGAAAGAGCTTTTCCATAGTTCAACGTTCCAGGTTGACGTTCTCCAACGACTCGAAGCACCTCCACAGCTTGCCTCAAGTCGCTTATCCAGGAGGGAAAGTCGTAGATACAGAACAATATCACCAATATTACAGGCAAGATGGGTACTGCAGAAGGGAAACCTTGATATTGTTCACTACAGCTGGTCATCTGTGGAGTATAATGCTGACCAAGCCTTCTTCCAAGTCACTCTTTAAGTCATTTAGACATTCCTCCCTAACGCTATTCTTAAGCTCTTCCATATTGTGCGAGGCTTCTCTTCAGAGTGTCTTCCACTTCTTGTTGGACAGCGTCTCGGATCACCTGGTCCCACTTACACGGGGTCTGGTTACAAATTTTAGCCACCTCTTCGTAGCAGCTTGCTTAGAAGATCACAAACTCATGAGTTGTAATGCCAGGCGGGATAAAGCAGCCATAAAATAATCAATCCGATGGTCAATTTTTGAGGAACTGCTTTATATGTGTTTACTCTGATGAACTCGCACGTATAGAATTCCCAACCCGCCAGCATTGAACAGTGGGAAGTTATCACCATGCTAAGAATCTGCCGTTAATTCACCCGCTCTCCTAGCCCAAGAATTTTCTGGCATTCCAGCGAACTAGCACTATAAAAACCGCCAACGAGTTGGACTTGCCCAGCGCTTCCTTCCCGTTCTCGCCCGCTACGACAATAAGACCAGTCGAATATCCCGAATTATATAGAAGCTCTTTCACAAACGCCTTTACAGTCCACCAAGCAGTCACAAGACTCGGCATCTATAAACAGATCATCTATCGCAAAACATGCACTCCTGGCGCTAAAGGTCCCACAGAGGCATAAGCATTCCACAGCACCTACAATACGTAGTCGAATCGTGTCACTAAGACTCTGGCTTTAGGATCTGCGAGGATCATCAGGGCGAGGCTCGATAGAAGTAGCCAAGTCTCTGCTGTGCCTCGTGCTGATTCGCGCAGCTTTTGCTTATTGACGCCTATATCAGACTATGCCCCTTAGGCAAGACAAACGGCGACAGTGTGACGATGAAATCATCGCTATAGCCATACCCGCAATAACCGTTCCCATCGTCGTAAAAGCGGCGCACAGAGTGGATATAACTTTTGTGAGGATGCTTTTGCCAAAATGGGTAATTCAATTAGCAGTGAGCATCGTCATTAGGTTTTTTTGATATATTTCTTGCCATCACGTAGAACGAGCTGTAGGTATATATTCGTACACCAGAACCCACAAATCAGACGTCTATCTCAAGATGAATAATGGATTTCTGAAAAGGATAACGCATATAGTCTGGGATCCAGAAAGCGCATGCAGTAAAGTGCGGCACCATGACGGGCTCGCTCATTGGCAGGTGTTGCAGTAAAGCTAAAGCTTTATTTAAGACGTTATATCACTTGTTCGTAATTCTTATTCAAGGCAAGAAGAGAAAGTATAACGCTGTAAACAAAATTCACAATTTTCGTTCTCCTAAAATAAGAAAACGATTATAAGTGTGTGTATAAGTATCTCCATTCACTCTTAGCTACAGTACAACGTCAACCACTAATTTTTCAAAATATGCGGACCAGTGTCGTTGCTCCAGCAGTACGCAAATCCAAGAAAACCTAGTTGATATCAACATTATGGTATACCCAGTAAATAGAACGGGTCTACATAAGGACACCAGATCCAATGTTGCTCATATTAAAGGGCTGGTTCAGAAGACGTTACACCGCGCAGCAGGGAAGTTCAAAGGTTCTTCCAAGAGTACTCGAGCTTTCTCTATTCCCACTATAACAAGATTAAACAGTTCACAACACACCGATCAAGGCATTGTGTTTGACCATAGGATAAGTTCCGAGACTGTCCAATCCACCAATATAGGAATACCTGCTTAGCAGCCAGATACTCAGAAACCTTCATGCACTACACCTAACGATACTGCCTTCGATCTTGATATATTTTCGTTAGTTGATGAGTGCAGATGGCTGATTGAAGAGAACCGGGACTTTTGGAAGCCCTTTCGAAATCCTGGCGTTGGCATAGGGCAAACGTACCGAAAGTATGGACATACACAGGACACTCTCAACGCAGAAGCAGCCAAAGTTTACTTCCCAGATAGCTTCCCTGAGGACTATAAACCTCCAATTCCACAGCCTACTTGCCACATCAAGGAAGATGGCCCATAGTGGGTCAAGAAAGCTCACAGCCTCTTACTTCCGGCGTATAGGGCGCCCGAAGGGAAGACCCACGGGGTAATCTAACTTCGCACCGTCTCCGGGCCCACAATGTATTACTCGCAAGTTCACCATTCGGATCTTATATATAGCCTACATCCTTGCTTTTGTTATCACCGACCTTATCTCTTAATGAGTATTACAAAAATCAAGAGGCCAACGAAAACTTCACTACTTACTTGAAACATATCCAGGTATCCAAGGCTGACAAGTGGAAATGCCCTATCTGTTTTGCGGATGCCAGACCAAGAAGCCTGCGTATCGACGGCTTTCTGCTCGGCGTGTGCAGACAACTTGAGCAGAGGAACAAATTGAATACGAAGTCGATACTTGTTGCGGCGGATGGCACATGGCGGCCCATTGTGGAATGAATCAACGAGGATTTCAGTCATACTGGCAATGACTCGACTTTGAAGGGTCCAGTCGCTACCTTCCGCAATCGAAAATTTAAGTCGAGCTCTATCAAGAGGGTAGCAGTAGAGGTCATCGAGCTGGACTAGAGCCAAGAGATCACTAAAAGTATCACTCAGACGGTCGTTCATGTGGAATGGGGATTTGTCCCCACACTTATACGCCAAGATTTTGTCGAAATCCTCGATTATGATGTGGAGGATGTCCCAGAACACTAGCCCCGGCGTGATGATAATACATTGGAGCAGAGATATGCAGCCCTCCTGGGCCAACTACGTCGGTTGAGGTCCGTCCACCTCTCGGCCATCAAGTCGAGCAAGCTTGGCCAAATTGGTCCATAGAGAACAGCAAATGTCCTACAATACTAGGCTCGGTTACCGCTTACAGTATATGAGTGGGCTAGGCGTATTCAGGTAGTTAAGGAGGAAGTATTAGGAATAGTGACTAAAGTAAAGGTGAACTCCCTCAGGGCTAAAGCTATATATTGCAATCTAAACGGTTCAAGTCGCCTAAGGAAAGGTTGTTACAGGTTATAAAACGTACAAGATACATGGAAAAGGCAAAAGCTTATAGGAGGGAGCAAACTATGAAATGCAAAAGTAGTTAAGTTCTGTGAGGAGAGTCGATCTGCTATGCATATCCGCTAGAATATCATTGCTTGTGCAGTATCCAGCAGGAGGGGCGGTAAGCTCTCCACATCCGAAGGCAACTAAACAGAGAGGGCAAGATACTGTAGTAGGATGCATTGTATTGGGATGCCGTTTTATATTTCAAAATAATTTTATTCTAGGATTTGATACCATAAGGTTTGTGTCGTTAAGCATCTATTCTGCTGCCTTTGTGATCAAGGATTATTAAATTAGGAAATAAAGGATTGGCTATAACCAACCTAGTTAGGTCGCTAGGATCAACAAGAAAATCCCAAAGGTAGAACAGTCCTCGGTGAAGGATTAAATCCAAAATCGTTTCTTATTATTCAATTTCTTACTTTTTCACTTTCGATTAGTTGCACACTTCAACTGAACCATATTTTAAGCATTTATTTCCAGGCCCAAATCACAAGATACTGCGTCGGAGCACTCTCTCTACACCCACGACACCTCTCACAATGCCCTACCGGTCATACAGCTCCTCGTCGCCGATGGAGATCCCATCGCCGCGCAGTGCACATTACACCTCATACCTCAACGAGTCCTGCGCATTCCCAAGCTGGCCACGGCGGGTTTCGCTGAGCAAGCAGGGAGGTGAACAGCTCCGAGCGACATCCTACATCTCTAACGAGGACCTACTCTTCCTCTCAGAGCCCGTCTTTGTCGACAAGGACGCCCACTCGGTCTCCAGCTACAGATCCGGCATCCAATCACCAAGCCCCGCCCCAGTGCGCCACATGGGCGGCACTGAGCTTGAGGAGATGAGGCGCGAGCAGGCTCTCCGCCGACAAGAGCTCATGCGCTCCGTCATGGCCGAGAAGCAGCAGAGGCTACAGGCCGCCAAGGCCCACAAGCAGCGCAAGTCAAGCTCCAAGAAGGCCTCGAGTCAGCGATCCAAGCTCGCAGCCATGACACCCATCGCCGAAGCCGTCGAGTAAAGAAGTCGCCTTGCGTGGCGAAGGATACACCCGTACAACGTACATATAGGCTTACTGACATTACTCAACTTGTCATTCTAGCCCTCTCTCTCACCCCGCACCCTTAGCACTTACTTCCCACTACGCCGGGCCGAGTGTTACACAGCTACCACCCTCATCCCGAGTATCCTTTGCCTGCAGATTGCCTTCCACCATCCTAGTCCGTCATAAATCCCCTCGCAATTAGCTTTCTGTGCTAGCTGAGCTTGTCTATTGCTCCTTAGCTAGCCCTCTCTGTGGGTAATGAGGAAATCATCTACATCAAGGATGATTTAGACGTAGCCGCAAAGTCTGCTGGCTGGCTGACACATAAAGGTGCACGCAGCACACCAAAATATACTACGGCCCATGTCTAAGCGCATAACTTTGGAACTCAGCATATGCTCTATCTTCCAGGCAGACGTCAGTTCTGTGAAGAAAAGTTGCCGAAACGGCGCTAAGCATCCAGTTTCCGCCTCTTGGCAAAATCCATTTCAGGTCTTTTGGCTCAGGTCGAATGTCAAAAGACGAAGTAAAAAGTAAACGGCTCTTAGCTTCTGCCACTGCCCTAGATCGTACGGCGAGGGAAAACGGGTTGGCACTGAAGCCTGTGCGCCATTCTCCTAAACTTTCTTTGGGGGCTTCCGTCTTCTCTTACCTTGCTTTCTTCATACTGGATTTCGCTGTAGCAAAAGTTATATTTCAACTCCACATACAGTATACTCGCGACGCCTTGCTTCTTATCGTATAAATATGGCAGACCTGCGTATATCG
This sequence comes from Diaporthe sp. PMI_573, assembly GCA_021399435.1. NCBI lineage: Eukaryota > Fungi > Ascomycota > Sordariomycetes > Diaporthales > Diaporthaceae > Diaporthe > Diaporthe sp. PMI_573. Next base: position 46,730 of record JAJTUP010000148.1, read on the forward strand.
ATATCCACCGAAATTCCGGCCCTTATATCGATATCCAGATAAGTAGGAGAAATTATCTAGATATCGATATATCCAGGTAGATATCCATACAGCCACATAGCCACTTTAGCAAGGTTGATATCCAGATAAACCACATACAATTCTTGTAGGCTAGAAGAAAGAACAAGAAAGTACCCTAATCTAGAAAGTCTTCTGCCTCTGTTTCAACGCCAAATTCAACAGCAACGCTCAAAATAACGCCCCTACCACCGTAAGACCTAGGTACAATAATACCCTCGCACATCCAGTTGCCCACACACTCAACCTTCGCCAGGTTCTCGCAGGTCATGCTCTCTCTATCCCATAATAGCGTATACTGCGCCGATGAGAAGTAAGACTCAACGTCAGATGATTCAGGAGGGATTGAGAGGATATCAATTGCTATGCGGGATAACCGCGGATATGCTTTCCTTTGATCTCGATGTAGCCACCACTCGAGAGGAGAGCCAGTTATCCGGGTCGGTGGTGCATCAACAAAGGTTTCAAAGTCATCAGCGTCGTAGATAGGGCTAGTAACAGCAATATCGCTCAACAACTTATCCAGCTTATTGCACTGCCTCACAGATGAAGAGGACACATCTAGAGGCACCCGCAAGGATTCTGAGATTAGCGCGGCATTATATTCATCTAGCCAAATTTGCTGGGCAGCAGCAATAGCAGGCGCATGCCAGGATTCTTGCCAATTCCGCTCAATGTATTTTCTTCGTTTCGAGGGATCGAGAAGGAGTGCGGCGGCATACATAGGTGTCTGGTCTAATAAGGTGTAGTACTTATTAAGTACAAACCAGCCCATATCGATGCAGTATACCATATGGGGATCATGGTTTTCCTTTGAGCTATAAAGCTCCTAAATAAGACAATTAGTTAGCCGATCAATTAGATGAAAGAAAAAACATTGCCACCGACCTTATACTTCTCATACTATCGCAATAAAACATCCATTATCGAGAGTGATTGGGAGAGTATAGATCGCGCCCCTTCAGCCAACAACGTAGCTGAGGCAAACGGCAGTAGGAAACGATGCGTCCGTTCAATAAACTCCCACTCTGAAGCTAGCAGGATATCGTCTTGAAGCTCTCTATCATGGTCAATTAGGAACTATTTTACACAGGATTAATACCGCAGAAAATTATCCAACAATCGATACCATGAATTCCAGCGTGTGGCATTATCTATGCCTAGTCGGAGCTTTATTTCATCGTCCCATATAGCCGAATGAAGCGTAGAATTACGTATCCAGACCGCAATGTTGTGTACTTTCCGTAGGGGCGCGATATGCTGCCATCCAGTGAAGTTCTCAAGTATACGATTGCCTCTTCGCGAAGCTCTTCTTCTCTGATGGGCCTCATCTGTTCTTGTTGTCTGTTTGGCGTCGTGTAAGTTCTCTTGCTGAAAGCTTTCTTCTGGTATCAATTCCATCATGGTTAGAGATATGTTTCCAAGGTGTCGTTTCGTAGTCCAGAATGCCGTGTGCATAATAGTGAACATCGACCACCGTGACTGATAAATGCGGGGTGACAGGTCGCTGGTACCTGCACACAAGTCAAAATGTATCACTGGACGCATGTACTAGCGACTTTATAGATCCCCCACAGGCCTTCACATGGAGGCTCAACTTCCAAGGCCCCACCGTTCAGCCTTCCGTGGAGAAGCTAAATAACAAGCTCTAGAATGAATTATAATCAGACGCCAGGCTGGCGCGAGAAGAGCGCGAAGCTGGCGCGGGTGGGAAAGGCGAGGAGGGGTTTGTTTCGTTTGGCTCAAGATGATGCCCCTTAGCGGCCGATCATTGGCCAGTGGGCCGTACAAAAAGCCAAACTGGGAAGTTGAAGGTGGGGTCAAAGTTACGGCGCCCGAGCCTCACTGACCCTCGGACGCTGGAACGAGTTGGAACCGGTTGGATCCAAACCCAATCAACTGGACTTCTGAATTGGTTGGTTGCCAAGCACGGGGAGCGAGATCTCGGTTGAGTTGGACCCACAGTTGGAGGATCCAACGGCTCCAACGATTGGAAGTAGTTGGTTGATTACGCACTCTGACTAGCCACTGTTAGTGACTGTAACTGCGGACTGGTATAAATCCTAACAGCGACCCCGTAACAAAGGCTATGTGTGGCTTGTACGTGTGGCAGATCGCCTAGTTTCCCTGGCCGCCACCTCCTTTTAGCCTCTGTTCTGCCCTCAATTCTGCTTCTAACTGCCACATCGATTTCAACAGCTACACCGATTGCATTTCGTAACTAGCTCAGGATGAGTATTTTATCAGATTCTGACGCCATCACTGCTGTTGACGATGATGGAAAATTTAGGTCGTCTCCAGCGCCTTCTACAGCTTTCACGCCATTCTCGCCAGCTCGACGTTCTAAGTCGATATCCAGAAAGGCAACGACAGGAAGTGGGTTTGCAAAATTTGCATCCGCAAGAACACTCTTAAGCCAAAGACCTTCACATCAACGGGCATCCAAAATACCCTAAACCACCTCTATGACGATCACAGGATTTGTGCGCCTGAAGGGAAGACAAAATCAGCCTCGCAGCTAAGAGCAGAGGGCCGGAATGCCAAGGGACAGTCAACCATCGCCGAGTTGATGAAACTTGATACCAATAAGCCTAGAGAACAGGCAATTGCGAATGGCTTCATCAAGAACTTCGACAAGAAGCAGTTCCAACGACTTCTAATGGAATGGATCGTGTGATCCATCGTATTCGTGATCAGAGTCTTGCATTGTTTAATCCGGACCGTCGCAGACCTCATGGGGGAGCCGGAGAGACGGAGACACCCACGACCGATAATGTCTCGTTCGACCTCGGAGTATGAGTGTGCATTCGTACAGGCCGAAAATCGAACCTGAAGCGATGCAGCCATATCGTTTAAGAAGTCCCCGCTAGAACTGACCCCGCTCATGGGATACGTTAAAGATCGCGGCTTGGGTTCATGGTTGCATGTGTTTAGACTGAGGAGGGGTGATGCATGTACAAGAGAATAAACGCAGGGGATGACGTTGGAAGTGGTGTGTTATACTTATATCGCTCGGTTCTTTCTAGATTGTGGTTCTGAAGATAAGTGCCCAATCATTACTTTCTTCATCGTGGGCGCTCAAGTTCTGTTAATGATCGTGAGGATTGAGGAATGGGTTCGGTTCGCATAGCTCGTCGAAGCTAAACCCTTTGAACTCTAAGCTGCGTTTGGTGCGGAAGATACAAGAGGATCCATGAGACGGACAGATCTGTTCAAGGAGTTCGGTATCCAATACGTCCAGCGATATTTACAAGTGCTGTACCATGCGTGTACGTGCCTGAGCTTAAACACAGACTTCGAAACAGCCAAAATTTGTGGCGTACCGCCCTTCACCCTCGCATTTGAGCCGATCACGAACACTGTGCCATATCCCGACGCCTTCCCTTAAAGTGGCCACGAAGGGGATTCTCGGGCATACCCTTCATCGCCTCGTCCGAGACCGTGATCGCCATCCCATATATAGCTTCGCCGGTATAGCACTGCTCTTCGTCAATTCATGACAATCTCACTATATGTCCGAACCACGTTGGCGCCCGCGTGTCCATAGATGACCATTATATGCGACTTTCCTTAATTAAAGACATCCAATTACTACTCGGGTTTGAAGAACGCGACTGGTTTGATGGAATAGTTTTTGAATTCATGAAAGCGGTGGAAGGACCAGAAATTTAAGGAAACTAGTGATGAAAGCAGAGAATTCGGGAGGCTATGATTGGCTGTAGCGCTATTTCGTCAGCAAATCGGGTGTGCCATCCATTATTTTGGGTGCGAATATCCGATTCATCAAATTAAGCTTTCGAGAAGCGCAAGTTTGACAACAGTAGAAGAGGAATACAGTTTTAGATAACGTACAGAAAAAAAAAGATATATAGTAGTCGCCGCACGGAACCTATTCATGTTGTCATCGGAATTCAAACCATAAAACATAGCAGGGACTCGGTGAGCTCTGTCGACATCATGTTGCGGCGGGTGGTCGTGGGAGAGGAAGAAATGGGCTGGCTGACACCGTTGCTGGTAGGCGCGATGGGCTGAGCCGAAGACCCGGGAATCTCGTTGATAGACCTCAGTGGGCCACCACGGGGCTTGCACTTCACCATCAAAGACGAATCGTCGCAGTCGTTGGGAGAAGCAACCATGGAAGGGTCGTTGAAGTTGTTTCGTGCACGCTGAGGAATAGCAGAATTCGACTGCGAGGTAACGTTGCAAAGGTGTGGCGCGGGACTGCGGCGCTACGGCGGACTACTAGGTCACAGACACGACAGGAGGATTAAAGAGATGGGTAGACCCCCTCAGCCACCAAAATACCCTGGACCACCCGTTTGAGCACTTTGAGCAGAACAGAAAGCTTGTCGTTATACTTTTGGCCATCTCACAGTATTAAAAAAATATCGAATAGGTGGAGGTGCCCATCGTTCGGAAAGCGGGTTGTGGTCCCAGGAGAGGTTCGATCTGCGGTTGGGGATTCTGTGGTGGGATTGATTTTTGCATCGGAACTGGCGCCTGGATAGGACTTTCTGATATAGATTCGAACAATCAATCTGCCTGTGCAACAACGCCATCAGCCCGAGATTCTCACGCCCGCACTGCCCGGATCATGCAATATGAGATATGTGCTATACACAGGGTTCAAATCCACGACACTCCACGACACATTTGTGAATATGGCGTGGATATGGATGCTGACTAATGACTTTGATGTGGAATGGGTGGAAATGGATCTGTCAGATTATCACCCTTTTAGGTATATGGGACGTGTAATTATGGTCCAATTGATGGGGTGGTCACTGTGTATATTGTGATGATGTCTTGTCTTGGTTCTCTAGTGCGACCCCTCCCGTTGGGGGGCTGGTTTTGTCATGACAGACATATTGATGCCTCAGGCACACACCTCTTGGCTACCCGTTACATCTGACACACCCCCTCAGACTGGCAGGCACTGGGAGTCTGCAATCTTACTCTTCTTCCACTGCTTCCAGCCTATTTCTCATAGGGTTATCCCATAGGATCCTTTCTTCATATATTGTTTCCACATCTTCTAAGCCCAACTAGTAGAGAAATCCTTTCTATCTCCCAGCCGGTAATACTTTCGTTAACCCATCTGCCATCATTTATACTAAAGGTATATATTCAACCTTAATCATACCTTTTTATATTTCTTACCGTAACCAGTAATTATATATATCTACATATTGTAATTTGGTCTTAAGTGTTGTAACTTCTGAGTTGACCAGTTTAATTGTTTATATATTATTACATTTGATCTTGATTTGCTTATTATCTAGATCTACTAAAAGTTTTATAAGAAGCCGGCTTACAAATAGTGTTTCTTTTACTACTTAAGCAAGAGCTAGAAGCTCTGCCTCTATTATTAATGTAGTAACTATATCTTGCTTGTTTGCTCTCTATCTAATCAGGCCTCTAAATAGTTTTATTACAAATACCTAGAAACTTTTCTGATTAAGGGTATTATCTGTAAATAAAGCATTGCTTGCAACAACTAACTCTTTAATATCCTTAAAGCAAAGAGCAAGATATTTAGTACATTTAAGGTAGAGTAGTATACAGTTAGTAGCATTTTAGTGTTTTTGGCTTAGATTAGTTAGGAATCTTGTAAGTCTTAATATAGCGAATATAGTGTCTAGTTGAGTAGAAATAGCAGCAAATAGGAGTAATCTAATTTTTTGTTAATAGGCCTAGATTTTAGCTTTTATAGCAGCATTAATTTGAGGCACTAGCTCTTTGGCTATTATAGGGACTGTATGGGAGAGATTTTTTTTGTTAGCTAGTTTGGCAATCTTTTTAATGTATATAGTTTAAGCTAGCTAGATCTATCTATTTAGACAATCTCTGAGGATCTCTATACCTAGAAACTATTAAATTAGGTCCCCTCTACTAATTTTATACTTCTCTTAGAGCTAATAGGTAAGTTTATCAACTTAATCTTATTAGTTCTTTTTATATATAATAATAATATTGTCTATATAGAAGAAGACTAAGATATTATTCTTAGTATAGTAATAGGGTTTATATAGGACTTATTTATATCTATATTAGGCAAGTATCTTTATGAATTCCTTTTACTAGAGTAGTAGTGAAATCTATAGCCTATAGAGTACTTTATTTAGCATTAAGATTATTGTAACGGCCGGGCGGAAGCCACGGGGAAGCCCCGGTGTGGCCCCGGCAAAGGCCCTTCTAAAAAGAGACCCAAAGCCCCCACATCTTAGACTTAAGGGGGGCAAGAATCAGTCTTGCACCATACCTATACCTAATATACATGCTAGCCTTCCCAGTTTACCAGACTATTATGCCTAGTACAGAGCCTATTACAATTCTAATTCTTCTTACTACACTACCTACAATGCCACCAAAGACCGGTAAAAGAAGGGGAAGATCCTAAGGAAGTTACAACAATGCCGAAGGCAGCTCGGAAACACTTCAGCTCGATAATGCCCTAATATAAGAACAGGAACGTAATCAACTACTTTAGCAGAGAATCAATACTCTAGAAACAGCTTAAACAACCATCAAAGCCAAGTCAAAAGACCTAAAGCTAGCCAATATTACTTCACTACCTATAGCCTACACCCTTCAGCAATACAACAGCTAGATAATGGACATAGAAAGAGCCCATATCTTACAACCATAAACCCTCCACAACAACAAGACAAAAGTAATACATACATTAGACCACGTCAAGAAGGAATGTTAAAACCGCTAGAACACTTATATAAAATCCTTAAAAAAAAGAAACAAGTCTGTATTTAACTATTACAAGTAGGACAAGTTTAAGACTTTTAGCTCTAATTTCAAAAAGAATCCCCAAGGCATATCAAGTATTATTCAAAACTTAATTAATACTGCTTACTAACAAGAAAACCAAGATCTATAGACTTTTTACCAGTACCTTAAAACATTAGAATTAAAACAAGAAATAAAAAGTAATAGTTTAAGGGCCGAATTCTTTCTCTTAAGGTTATTAGGATAGATATTACTAGAGATTTAAACAAAATACACTCTAAGTATGCTAAAGACTAGAGATAAGATGGTTAGAGTTACCTAAGCAATTTAGGTTAATACCCCAGAGAGGGTCAGAAAGAGAAAACATAAGGAGGTAGGCCTAAAATAAGGGGGAACCGGCAAAACCCCCAATAAGAGAGGACAAGAAGGAAACTTTTCAGGAAGTATTAGAGGAGGAAACTTCTCAGGAAGCATCATAAATTTAAGGGGAAGAACTCTAAATAACCCCCGGCCGTAAGGCCAAAACAGAGGCCGAGGATTTTAGGGTAGGGGTTCTTACACCCTGTTAAATTAAAACACTTAGGGAAGTACCTCTAAAGCAACCCTAAAGCTAAATCCTCTAGACAAAACAGGCAAGACAACTACATGCTATAGGTGTAGAAATACCTACTACTATGCTCCAAACTGTCTAGTATCGGCAGAAACCGCAATATTGGTAAATTAAGTATAAGGCCGCGGCAACTATTGGTCTAGGGGCTATCAAGGTTAGAACTAAGGGAGAGGAAGTTAAAGTATCTCTTAACTACCCATAAGAACAGTGTCTAAGGTTAAAGAGAGGGACCAGTAACTACACCTGGAAGTAGAAAAAGAAACAGTTAAAGTCTGAGAGACATTTACAATTTTAGGTAAAGTAACTATAAAGCATGGTTAAAGATATATTAAGGTTGATCTAGATACATAGATATAAGTAGACTTAATTAGTATTTCTTTTATTAAGAAGTTTAGCCTTAAATTATCTATAAAGACATTAGTATCTATAGTAGGAATCTAAGAAACCGTAGTTTCTATTTATAGTGTCTATTAAGTACCTTTGTTACTTAAAGACCATTTTGGAAATTAGAGAAAGGAGATGCGAGATTATGTTGTAATTGAAAGAAAACGCTTAGAGTCTGTTTTGCTATTAGGTACCCTAGGTTTAGAATATTTTTAAATAGGGCTTAAAAGTTGTCTAAAGGATTGGTGGCTTTAATAGGACAAGATTTGTATAGTGGAACAAACTACAAAGTCTTTTATAAGGAATTAGAGAAAGGTCTTCTATTATTATACAGTCCTTCCTACTACTAAACCTTCTGGTCTGGCAGAATAGGAAGGGAGAAGTTAGTGGGAGCCCTAAGGGATGGATAAAGAGGAGAAGTTACCCCTAGATTTATCTTAGATATATCCGTAACTAAAGGAATTAGAGAAGTTTTTCATTAAGGACCAGGCTAAGGAATTACCATCAAGAAGGAAAGCAGATTATATAATAGAGCTAGAAAAGGGAATTTTACCCCCTTTTCTACCCCTACACCTATTTTTATTAACAAAACTTAAGATCTTAAGAGAATAGCTTCAAGAGAGTTTAAAATTAGGGCGAATCGCCTATAGCAAAAGTCCCGCTAGTACGCTAGTTTTGTTTATACTAAAAAAAGACAGAACCTTTTAACTTTATATTAACTATAGGGCTTTAAATAAAATAACAATAAAAAATTAATACCTCTTACCGCTAGTTTTGGAGATTTTAGATTAACTGTTAGGTATATAGTTTTTCTCTAAGATCGATTTAATAAACGTATACTATTGGATTTGTATCTAAGCGGGTGATAAATGGAAGACTGCTTTTTATACTTAATATAGATATTATAAATTTAGAGTGGTACCGTTTAGATTAACCAATATACTAGCTATGTTTTAATTTTTTATTACTGAGGTTTTAGGAGATTATATTAATGTTTATATAATTATTTATTTAGACAATATCTTGATTTTCTCAAAAAGCAAGAAAGAGTATAAAAAGCATATATAGACAATTGTAGATTATCTTATAATAGTAGAGTTATATGGCAATATTAAGAAGTGCTGCTTTTTTTAAGAAGAGATTAAGTTTTTAGGATTTTTGGTTAGAAGAAAGGGAGTCTAAATAGACCCCAATAGAATCAGGACTATTTAAGAATAGCTAATACTAACTACCTACCGTAATATTTAAGTATTTTTAAGTTTCTACAACTTTTACTAAAGATTTATTAGGGATTACTCGAAAATTATATAACTACTTAATAAATAATTAAAAAAGATATAATGTGGCTAAAAACCAGGAAAAATTAATCTCTTGGCCCCGGAAAATATTAAAATATAAAGGGCCTTTAAAGAGCTTAAAATAAGGTTTTAATAGGCGCCTCTTCTCTAACATTACGACCCTATACTTCCTATATAAATTAAGTGTAATATATTAGATGGAGCTACTATATCTATAATTTTATAGTAATACTGAGATAAGGATAAATCCTAATGGTATTTAATTACTTTCTAGTTAAAGAAGTTTTTAGAAGCTAAGCTTTACTGGATAACTTATAACAAAGAGCTAAGTGCCATTGTTAAGAGTTTTAGGCATTGGTGATAGTACTTTAAAGGGGCACAAGAACTAGTTATAGTTCTTTTTGATTACAACAATTTCTATGGCTTTATGAAGTAAAAAGAATTGATGTAGAAATAGGTTTAATAGCTGATGTATTTAGCCAGATTTGATTTTACTATTAAACACTACTTTGGGAAGACAAACCTGGCAGATGGCCTATTGAGAAGGCCTGACTATATGTTAGAAGAAAAGCCTCTAAATTTGAGTTGGATCTTAACTCTGGAATTAAAGATGGTTGCAACTATTAGGAAGGATATATAATTTTATCTAGAAGACTAACAGCAGGCTTAGTTTGAGGCTGTAGTTAGAAGTACTAAAGTGTAAGAGGTCTTAAAATTTGATTCCTTTCTGATAGAGCGTTGGCTTAAGTCTGCGGCTCTCTTGTAGGGGCAGTTTATGATAAGAGTCTGGGTCTAGGTATGTATTAGCAATATGGGCACAATGTGCCAAGGGCCCTACTCTCCGCTATTAGACTTGATTTGTAAAGCCTAGGGGGAAGACCCTATGATCTAGGCCATTATTAAGAGGATTAAATCCTCAAATAGTACTATTTTAAATAGTTCTAGTTATAAGTTTCGAGACAGGCTACTATACTAGAAGGGATGTATATATGTGCTAGAATAAGAAGCCTTACAATAGGAGATCCTGCAAATCTATTATGATAAGCTACTAAGTAGGCACTAGAGGCAAATGTGGATATAAATTCTGGTTAAAAGACATTTTTACTGGCCGGGCTTAAAGGCCTCTATTATAAACTACGTGTGCTTTTACGCAACATGCCAATATATATCTGTGCTACATTATTGCCTATATAGAAAGCTTGCTTTGTTACTAATTTCATTAGACCCCATATAAGAACTTAGCATAGACTTTGTTACTAGACTCTTAACTACTATTAGAGATGGCCGAGAAGTAGATGCAATTCTGGTTATTGTAGATTGTTATACTAAGATAAGTTTCTTTACTACAGTAAGCACGATAATAAATGCTGCTAAACTAGCCAAGATTTTCTATAGGGAGATTAAATATAAATAGGGACTACTTAAAGGAATTATGACTGATAGAGGCATAATTTTTACCAGTAAGTTTTGGAAGATACTTTGCCAGCTAAGTGGAATTAAAACCCAATATACTACTGCTTACTACCTGTAGGGTGATGGATAAACGGAAAGAATGAACTAAACCCTGGAACAATATCTAAGGGCGTTTATGGTGGAAAATGCCTAGAACTGGCCAAACTTGTTGTATATTGTATTCTTTGCTTGTAATTTGGCATAAAGTGCTACGATTAAAATGAGCCTGTTTAAAGCTCTTTTTGGCTATAAACCGTCTTTTACTATTTTGTATGATAAATGGCCTATTGAGGATAGTGTTTCTTGGAGGGAGGTACTAGTAGTTGAGGAATGTATTAAAAAACTTTAGTAAATTTAAACAGACTGTAAGGAGAACTAGAAATAGGTAGTTGAGATATAGGCCCAAAATTACAATAATTAACACCAGCCTGTGTAATTTAAGATTAGCCAATGGGTATTGCTAATAACTAAGCATCTACTTCTAAAAAACAGGAAGCTTGCTCTATAGAGGGTCGGCCTATTTAGGATTATGTCTTAAGTGGGTAAGTAGGCCTATGGTCTGACCCTACCGGAGAAATACTCCTAAATATACCATGTATACCATGTGAGCTAGCTGGAGCCCTGGGTAGCGAGAAACTTGAAGGACCTAATAGAAGGCGTCTTAGACCTACCGGACTTAGAGGATGAATAGGCTAAATAGGAGCTGGAAGAGATCTGAGACCACTAGAAGATTGAGGACACTATATACTACTTGGTGAAGTGGAAAGGATGGCCTAGTGAATATAACTTATGGGTGCCGAAAGATAAAATGTCGGTAGACGAAACTATTATGAAGTACTGGAAAGGGAGAGGGCTGAAGTAAAGCTGGAAGAGGACCTAAGACTAGACTGGTAGAGGCTGTACGAAGCGGCTACAAATTAAGTAGTGATAGGTTGATAAAGGCTAGGACAGCTAGATGACTGGCCAATAAAGTTGATATTAGCCTAATGAGTGCTAGATGGTTGGCTAATGAAGTTGAGGTTGACCAGATAAGTGCCAGAGGCTGGCTGATAAAGTTAATATTGGCCTAATGAGTGCTAGATGACTGGCTGATAAAGCTAATGTTAGATAGATGAGTGTTAGAGAACTGACGGGTAAACTAGAGGCTGGTTTAATAACAGGGAAATGTTTCTAGATAAAGGCCTATCGAGGGGCTATTAAGTATTACCTAAGTAGAGGAGGGCTTTAAAGATTAATGTATTAGAATTAAGCGTAAACAATTTTAGAAATGTCTAGGTTAAGGGGGGACTAGAAGAGTTTCTAGAAAAAGTAATGCAAGGGTATTATTATCCCCACTCCTAAAAAACCAAGCCCCCTCTACCAGCACTAATTACTAAGCCACTGTATCTCTAAGCAATTAGCGGGGAAGAGCCGTCTACATCTTATAGGTTATCTCCTGTAGCAGCAGCAGAAACCCCTCCGGCCAGGTCTCAAAAGCATCATCTATAACCCGCAAAACCTTTAAGAAAAACCCTTGAACCAAGCTATGCTAGACTAGGAACCTATTGTTAGCCGGAACTACGCGCGGTATGCTACAATAAGTGTTAACCAGGTCCCTTAAGATCTTCTTATAAAGGGCGTCTACCAAGTTAGCCGAGCCAAACTGTACTAAATAAAGTGGGTGTAAATTAGCCAGGGCCTGTAACTAAAAGACACTAGCCTCTATAATGGCCGATTTCTAAGTAGATTAGCGTATAATTATGCCTTGAAATGTAGGGGACTTATGTTTGTAACCTCGATTTATTTCTTCTCTCCCTGGGAGCCTCTCTTATACTTTGGATTCTCTACTGTCTTCTAAAATACCGGAGCACCGCTTGGTTTGTTTACGGACAGGTTTATTAAGGTTTAGGCCAGGCAAACCTATAAAATTGACAGCTGGTTCTCCTATGTAATTGATAGAGGAGGATTTACAGCTTAGGCGATTTCCTTTAGAAGGGCTCTTGCAAAATGTAAGTTAGAAATTAACCTAATAATTAAAGGATCCCCCTATAATGGTTAATAGAAGTAATAACGATAGATAGAAGGATACTTACTATTATATAAGGCGAGTGATGCTTTGTAATATATTAATTGTACTAAAAGCTCCCCGAACTGGTCACGGTGTAGGTTACATCCTCCTGCAAGGAAGGTATATTCTTCTCAAACCTTTTGAGAAAACTGTGTATATAGGCTTTGTAAGGGGCTTGGGACTAAATTACCTAACTCTAGGTCTGCACTCTCTTGTCTCGTCTAGACATGTTGCACAAGATTTAAATAACATCTACAGGGGCTGCTACTATACGCTGCTGGCTAGGAGGCGTTACATGTCTAAGGGCCTCGGCAGGTATGTACAATTATATGAACTTGCTGGTAGAGGAAGTTAGTTCCTTTAGGGTTTAAAGTACTTTTAGGGGTCCGCTCTGGTTTAGCTCGCCTAGTAACGTGGTGATGCTTGCTGCTACTTTGTGACGAGTTTAAGGGGTCTGTAGGGTAGTAGTAGGCTGCTTACTAGCTGCCTTTAAGGACTTGTCTTAAGTTGTGGTTAAGGTGTTGCTTTATTTAGAGGAGGACGGCTTTAAAGAAGAAGAGATGGTTAGAGGATTTGTAATAGGGCTGGTGTGATTACTACTAAACTCTTTGGGATTTGAACCTGATGAGTCAGGGAACCCTGTAAATAGGTTACTCTAACCTTGTGGGGAGGATGACTGCAAGTAGTGTAAAGAGCTACCTTTACTAGTAGAATTAATAGAAGGAGAACGAAAGTAAACGGGGGCTAGAGGCCTAAGGCTAGAAGCGCTTGCTAAAGAAGACCGGGAATAATTACGAGACCCCTTTGAAGAGAAAGGCGACGCCTTACCTGGTAGTAAGGGCGAGAAGCTCTTGAACAAGCTAGACAAGTGAGATATAATAAAGGTATTGAGAAGTAATCGTGAAAACTACTTAAAGTAGCAGACAGAAGAAGGGCCACGGCAACGACTTTAAGAAGTAGTGAAGTGTAGGTTGGAGAGAGAGAGAAGTTAATAGTAGCCTGAAGGGCGAGCTATTTGAACTATGCTGCCTGGTCTGTGTGGCGCTAAAAAGGTTGTGTATGGGTTTAGAATGTTCTGTGAGTCACTAGAGGTAGTGACTGGAAGGTGCCTATGAAAGCTATATAAAAGCTATGGTTGATAGCCCAGGGACGGGCCTCTAGGGGAAGGTACAATTGTAACGGCCGGGCGGAAGCTATGGGGAAGCCTTGGTGTGGCCCCGGCAAAGGCTCTTCTAAAAAGGGACCCAAAGCCCCCATGTCTTAGACTTGAGGGGGGCAAGAATCAGTCTTGCACTATATCTATACCTAATATACGTGCTGGCCTTTCCAGTTTACTAGACCATTATGTTTAGTGCAGAGCCCATTATAATTATACCCTTTTTCTTATATCTTTAAGGCATTTTTATAAAGATATCTTAATTAATAGGAGCATATATAAATATATTGATAATATTATATTAGATTAGCTTGAGATTAAATTTGTTGGTAATAGTAGTTAGTGTTTAAAATGACTGTCCTGTAAGAGTTACTATATAGGTTTCTTATATTTACCCTTATATTTGTTAATCTCTATAGACTATAAATCTTGCTTTATATTTCTGAAAAACACTATACTTGTTAAATTTGTAGACATATATCTATATATAGTCAAAGATTTGTTTTCTTATTATATAGTAGTCTTTCTTAAGGATTTCGGTCTATGACTTTATTTTAATATAACTCTATAAATGGTTAGCTTCTACTTATCTAAATATTAGTCTAAGTAGATAATTATCTAGGTTATTATACTATCTTAGTAGTTTAAAGAGGTTACTTCTTTTTAACTTTACCCTCTAATACAAGCATCTTTTAATTTGTACCTTTATTAGGTATTTTCCCTCTAACTTAGCCATCTAGGTAGATTTTATACCAGCAATAAATACAGCCTACTATAGGCTTATCTTTTGATTTTCTTTAGTAGACAGCATTTCTTCATCAGACTAGGTTTGAATTGTATATATAAGCAGGGCTAATAGCAGTAATTAAGGAGGAGTAGGTAGTAGGGTAAATTTAGCTTCTATATAGAGGCTGTTTTCTCAGTCCGCCTTAGAGTAATTATCCTCTACAGTCTCTATGTCTACCCCCTAAATACTATTAGTAATAGGTCTTTGAGTTTCTTTGGAGGTTTCTTCTAAAACATCTTCTTTAATTAGATCTTCTCTTTCTAGTTCTAGTATTATATTGTTGTCTAGAAGGGCGTATTTTCTTATCTACTCTGTGAGATGATTAATATCTATAGTAAGAAGCTTATCTTTAAAGCCTTCCTAATTTCTATTAAATACTTTATACTTATTAAAGATTATATCTCTTATATTAACAATCTTTCTGGTAGAGAGAATCTATATCTAGTAGATGTTTAATAATTGGTATCTAACAAGGTAACTAATCTATATATATAGCTTAAAACATTAATGTCTTTTTTTCTTAAGCTGTATATTAGATATTATTATATAGGCCTTATAGCTAAATATATAAAGATAAGTTTAATCTAGTCTTGGATCTAGTTATGGAATATCTAAGCATTTAGTAATTGTTGAGTGAAATTGGTAGTAGGGTACCTTCTAGTCTAGTCTATAATTTAGTATTTAGTTGTTAAGATAAATAGTTATTTATCTAATTTCAGGCTAAAGAGAGTATAGGAGTTTTAAGCTTGTTTGTATTATATACATCTTCTCCTTAATTATACCCCCTAAATACTTGGCTCCTCTATTTTATACTTATATGTTGGGTGCTAAGGGCTTGATCTTAATATGTTTTAACTCGAGAAATTCTCTAATAGCTCGTCTATAGCTAAACAGTTCTCTGTTATATTTGATGATCTTAACCTTAATATTATATTGAATCTATATTATCCCTAGAAAGGATTTTATAATGTTAAGCAGGGTTGTGCTGTTGTAGCTCTCTAAATAATAGTCCTAGATAAGTCCTAATACTCTATAGGTAAGTAATAGTTGTAATGTATAGTTGTTGATCCCTAGTTTATAGTTGTAAAAGTTAAGTGCTATTCTTTTGCCTTCTTGTTTAAGGATCTCCCTTGGTGCTTGATAGATTTGCCTTATAATCTTAGCTAAGGTATAGGCTTTATACTCAACTATTATTAATCCCTAAATATATATCCTTTAAGATAAGGCAACTAGATACTTAAGTATGCTTAGACCTAGATGATTAAGGCAGCTATACTATAGGATGGCTTTGCTAGTAAGAGGTCTTCTCTTTATATAGGTAGTATATTTCTTCCTCTATATGTTGAAGGAGCTATATACTTCTTTTTTTTAGTATTTAATGATATATTAGCTGTAAATATCCCTGAGTTTACATAGGGTTGACCTGTTATATTGTTTTAAAGTTGTTGGATTATGTTTGTTGTCCCAAAATATACCCTTCCTTCGAAGTTGCCTTAGAGAGACAAGAGTTATTAAGAGTTATAGGCAAAGGGTAACGTTTTTAAGGTATAGGATTATCGGTCTAGTGCAGACTAGCATTATACTATATGTAAGTACTAGTAATTGCCTGTCTCTAGCCCATAGATAGTTATTGTATATAGCTAGTCTTATGTTAAACAGTCTCTCGCTATTGTTTATAATCGAGATTGTATTTGCTGGGTTAAGTATTACTAAGTGTCGAAGAGGGTATTCTTTTGCGTTTATAGTAAAAGCTCCCCTAGCCTCTATACTAGCAATATAATACCCTAGGAGTTAATCTTTAACTTTCTCGACGGCTTTTTCTTTTGTCGGACAAGGGGTTTTAGACTTGGATTTCGATCTTGGACCCTTGAGGGCTTAGACCTATGTTTAGAGGTCAGCATTATTTTTAAGTGCTTCTTCAGCTCTCTTTTTCAAGTAGCTTCTAGGCTTGAAGCCTTTAAAAGCTTGGTCTAGAAAGATGTTAAAAACGTGGACACCAAAGCCGAGCATAACAGGTGCCCAAGTTCTGCTAGCCCCTCTGAGCGAGAGAGAAAACCACTCAAGGGCTCCAACGCGAAGAAAGAAGAGATAATGAAAAAGGGCCGGAAGGGCCACAAAGGCGATAAAAGCAGTGTTTGGATTCTGATCAGACGATGTCACAGGTTATCAAATAATAATAATAGAAGAATGAGTTGAATTGTTGCTTCGGCCCTCAAGAGGGACAGAAGCTTGTCCGGTACTTATAGTACGGACGGCCAAGAAAGAAAATTCATCGCACTAGCTACGTGAAACACTGCACCCCGTAACAATGTAAAAGCATTTTGTAAGGGTATGGGGCATTCTGCAGGCAGGACATCTTTAAGCTAGATCTTCTATAGGCTATAGATTCCTTTTTTTACCTATGCCTCTACGTGAACCAGTCACACCTCTTTAGAGTGGTATTTGATCCTCTATAGTATAGGCATCCCCTTTTTTGCTGCCATAGTCTTTTACACTATTATACATTATCGCAAAAGCACCTTTTATAGCTTATACAGTCTTCTATACACTTAGTACTGCGATTTCTTGACAGAGGTTATTCCCTACTTTGCGAAACTTAAGGCTCCTATCGGCTATCGCTTAACGTCTTGTTTGCCAGAATATAGTTGTCTAGACTAGGAGAATTCCTCTAATTGCTTGAAACAGATCTAGCACCCAGACAACTGGGTCTTAGGTAGTTGAGAGGCCCTATTTGAGTCCTCTTGCTATAACATCTTCCCACCAATTAACCCATACTAAAGCTTCCTAGATATTTCAGAGTAGTTTAATGGCTTGTTTATAAGATACTAAGACTTCTGTCTTCTCATCCGTCTTAGTCGAGGCATATCTGTTTTCTAGATTTTAGTGCCATTGCTATAGTAGGTTGTCCTCCCTATAACATATAGATTTATATGCTGGGGAAACCGTTTAGAGTACCCATTTGGTAAGTTTTTCAACAGCCTAGTTTTCTTCCTTATAGGCAGTTTTAAGTTGTTTATACTAAGTAAGGTCTAGGTTAAATGCCTTAACTCTATTGTCTATAAGGTTAGTTATCATCTATTCGCCGTTTCCTCTTTCTTAAATAATATCCTCATCTTCCTCCTTATCGTATATAGTTTGCGATCTTGCATTTCGCTATATATGCGGTTTCTTCGTATATCTCTTTCGACGAATGTCTAGTAGTTTTAGACAGGGGATAAGGGAAGTCTTTTTTTTGATATAGGATTAGAGTCTATACATTTTAGCCTAGAGTTTAAACTCATAGTTCTAGTCGTTCCAATCTTCTAGTTTTGTTAGAAATACATTAAGGGTCTTTATATTAACATAGTCAGTTATATTTAAATCAACTTAAGGCAGTAAGACTCTTAATTATTAGATTATTACCCTTTTAGGTATATAGGATATATAATTATAGTCTAATTAATAGGGTAGTCACTGTATGTATTGTAATAATGTCTTGTCTTGGTTCTCTAGTGTGACCCCTCCTATTAGGGGGCTGGTTTTATCATAACAGACATATTAATACCTCAGACACACACCTCTTAGCTACCTATCACATCTAACAGGATCCATTATAGAAATAGATCCATATTGTAGAATTTGTAGAATAGAAACCTACTTCGTCTAACAATGGTAATTAGTAGGTTGTATCTATACCTTAGTCATTTTATCACTCGTTTATTAAAATCCTATCTAGCGACCTAATCAAACCAGCATGCAACCAACTCCATAATATCTGACAAAGCCTAATTATACTAGCATCTAGCCTATTACGGCTCTTAGTAACCATACAGCTAGTAGTCGAGAATAGCCTCTCACACTCAGCTAACATAGGTAGCACAGTAAGCAGATCCAAGGCCATCCTAGACAGCTAGGGGTATTTGAGCCGCCTTATATACTAGTATTTATAGGGATCTATGACAGAAGCATCAGTATCCTCAATATTACACTGCCACTACTTGTATTCATCAAGATCCAAACCACCAACTAAGGACCTAGGGGATTAAGCTAGGGATTAAATATGTAACTCGGTAACAGAAATCCCTCCAGCCATCAGTCCTTGCTTTTTTATACACCACACTATAAACTTGTTTCTTAAGGTCTTTAGACGCTTATTAGTAGGCAATTCAATCTCTGAATCATCAACCTCAAGGTCCCTATACTCTCTCCCCCAAAGATCCTAGACCATCTCCTACGCCTTAGTAATCTACAGCTGTCTTTCCTTGTCGTCTCCCCATAAATCGTCAAACAGTGCCTACCGGTAAGCAGGATGGAGAACTGCAGCACCATAGATCAGGGGGCTATCGTTCAAATGCTCGTAGTATTCGTTTAATTTAAGCCAGCCCAGGCTGATATTAACTACAAGGTAGTAGCCGTCTAGAAAATTGGCAACTGCTCTTTTTACAGTTTCGAGGGTTTCGAGAAGAAATTTGTATACATAAATAAGATCCCAGCTTGTACCTATACAAGTCAGCTACTAGAATAAGAATAGGGCCGCTTTTGCAAAGTCTAAGGCTTACCAGATAGTAGGGGCTCGACCTTGCTTTCCTTAATGTTTCTGCAGTGTTTTCCCTATCCATTACCCTCAAGGCCTTTCACAACCAGCTTAAAGTCAAGCAAAATGTCGTAAAGAGTCCCAAGCATATGCCAATCATTAGTTATTATGCAATTCTCTTCCTTCAGGAAGAAGGGCTGCTTAGAGCCCTTTTTAATGTTGCCAGCTCTCGTCAAGTTGGCCTTCTCCCACTCGTTTAACGCTCTCTAGACAAAAGAATTATAAAATGGCCTTAAAACCAGAGCACGCTTAATTATCGAGAATTAAGAAAGCCACCAGATAACATTGTTGACCACAACTCCAACTAGACAGTGTTTCTTAAGCTAAGCATTATTAGAGAGTTGGCTCTCGACAGCCTATACCTTCTTAAGCATATCGGTCCATATGTCTAATCTGCTTACCTCCTAGGACTTTATAAGTATAACAAATAAAATCAGGGACTAAGCTACCTACAACAGCAAAGTTATGCCATTTTCCAATAAAGCCTTGCCTCCTCTAGACTTTATGCTCCTTCGCTGCCATATAAAGTCCTTCAAAGAGCTCTTTCTCAAAAGCATCCGGGTTCTTGCTATACAGTATCTGTTTCACTACTATATTAACAATATAGCCAACACAGCAAACCCATTACTTTTTCTAGTCGAAGCCAAATTTTAATACAACCTTCTCTATTAAGGTTTTATTGTTACCAGCATTATCTAGTATAAAATACCCGATTTTATCGCTAATCTTATACTCTCAAATAATCTCAATAATCTACCCGGCGATATTCTCGCCTATATACCGCTCTGTAAGTTTAGGCAGGCCGAGGACATACTTCTGTGGCCGGTTGTTGGAATCCCGAAACACATATGTGATGCTGTATAAGGCGTATTGGTTACCAGACTTCTAGCTATTATATTAGATATAGATCTATCCTAGACTCTTCCGCAAAGCATCCTTCACTCTTTCTATGTTGTTAGTAAATTCTCGTTCTGCAATAGTACACATAGTTACGTCAGTAATATTAGCTTTTATGATCTTAATAGATGGATTAAGGTAGTTAAAGATGTCTCGAAGATCTTAATTATTAATGATCGAGAAGGATTGGTTAGAATTGACAATCTAGTTAATAAGTTTCTACTAGAATATAGTTTTATCGAAACGTTTAATTAGCATATTAATCAAATCTTGTTTCTTCGGCTCTATGGGATTCAACTATAGGATTGTTGCAATAGACTAATGTGCTTTCTCAGATACCTTTGCAGGCTTTTGCCTCTTGCTCGTCAGATCTATGATGCCATTATGGTCTGTATACAGGTGACCCTTAGTATTCTACAACCCTTTGATGGTATAACTCTTTGGCCTCAGCCGCTTTTACTTGATACAAAGACAATACACCCATCGACGTTCCCCCTTCTGGGTATGCTAGATATTGTAGCCGAATTAATATACCTATTGACACACTTAGCTATCTCTCTCTGTTAAGGTCCAGCCTTTGTAGAGCTAAAAGAGCCGTTGATTATCTTCTTCTATATATTCTAGAACGGGCGTAGTTGACTTAGTAGGATGGAAGGTGGCTATTTCGATTTAAGGTAGTAAGGTCGTAACAGTAAAACCTCCCAGAATAGACTTGTTTAACTTTATATACGGATAAAACAGGGTGGAAAATCGTTTTTATTTTGTTATTATAGGCGATCGAAGGTACTTAGGGTATACGCTATTTCACAAGGAAATCCAGGTATTTTCAAACCCCACCAAAAATATCCATTCCTTTCCACAATTTCCACATATGGAATATGTGGAAGGGGCTCTGTGGCGTGGATATGGAAATGCAGAAGCCCGCGTGGAATGGAATGGAATGGATATAGATCCACATTATGGATCCATATGTGGATTTCGTGGTATGGATTTGAACCCTGGCTATACAAAATTGACCACGATATACGTTCAAACCCCCTCAGACGAGGGAACGGCGCTTCGCACATGCTGCTCTTGTCGCTTCTTCCGTTCTGATGGAGTAAATCTGAGAGACTGCGCATCAGACAGGTCCTTGCCGCCGCTTTCCATGATAAGAACATTGCTTCTAAGGCACGAGCTGAACTTAGCAAGACCTTCTACAAGAATGGAAAGGATGCCGACATCCATCGTTTCCTCGCCAAGTTTGGCTCGCTTGCTCAAAAGGCCGGTATCCCTGAGGACCAGTGGAAAGAGATCCTCTGGGACCATATCCCCCCAGGACTAGATGGACGCCTTCATAGGGACAGCCTAAACCCTCTGGTTACCTATGAGGAGTTCTGTGAGAACGTTGCTAGCGCAGCTTACAGCCAGCAACGTGCCTACGAGCTCCGCCAGGACAGTCAAAGAATAAGACCTCGCAGCCCGGACGGCACCTACACAAGGAGCCGACCTTCTAAGGAACGAAAGAACGATAAGCGGCAGGATAAGAGCTCTAAAAAGCTGACGACCTCATCTGCTACAGGCCAAGCGCTGAGCGATGAGGACAAGAAAGCTCATTTCACAGCAGACACCTGTTTTAACTGTGGAAAGACCGGCCACTATTCTAAGGAGTGTCCAGACAAGAAGATCGCTACTGTTAGAGTAAGGGCCAAAGAGGATGGCATCAAGGATACCGACACCTATAGCAGCTCAGAGGAGTCGGGAAAAGACTAAGACCATCGGAAGTCTCCACGACGGTCCAGATGTCCACATTAGCACGAGTTGGCAGCCAATCAAGACAGAAACCATTCACTAAGACCGTTCAGCTCCAAGTGAATGGTATTGGTTTTGCAGCCACCGCTCTTGTAGACACAGGAGCACAAGCCGAGCTCTTGATGAGCCCAGAAGCCGCCCGCAGGGCGAGAAAGCAACTCGGAGCCAAGACGACCCAATTGGATCAACCTTTACAGCTCCAAGACTACCGCAAGCAACCAGCAGGACAGATTGCTAAGTATACGACAATTATATTGGAAATCGACAGACGTCGATTCCCAAACCAGAAGTTCTGGGTTACTGAAACAGGGCACGACGTCTTCATCGGGATGGAATGGCTAGCACGGCAGCGTGTTTTGCTAGACTGCCATAGAAGAGGGATGGTATGAAAGCACCAGGTGCGCAGCAGCTATATGAAGACCTGCCGAGGGTAGGCGTCGTCGTACAAATCGAGACATGTGACTGCAGCGACCGGGAGCAGGTGGCCAGACTGTTTGCGAACAGCAATGGCCAAGACCGCCCGCCCATCAGCGCAATAATCCACTGCGCAGGCGTGGTTGACGACGCAGTCCTGAGCTCCTAGACCCCAGAGCGAGTATTGCGAGTCCTCTGCCCAAAGGTCAACGCGGCCTGGCACCTGCACGAACTTGCACCATCCACGGTGCGGTCGTTTGTGCTGTTCTTGTCGTTTGTGGGAATACTCGGGGACGAGGGCCAGGCTGCCTATACTGCAGGCAACGCTTTTCTCGACGCGCTGGCGCGGTTTCGTGTTTTCTACGGGCTGCCTGCTTTGTCGCTGGCTTGGGGTCCTTGGCTGAATGAGGTTGGGATGGCGGCCGAGAACAGGCTGAAGGCGCACAATCTGCGTCTCGGTAATGCGAGGCCATTTACGGACCAACAGGGGTTGCAATTGTTTGATATGGCGATGCAGAAGTCGACTCTACCGTTGCCGGTCATGGCGCCGCTCCTGGTTGAGGGATCACTACCACTTATGTCGGAAGGTCCCGGTACGGCACCCACAACGACAATAATCAGCCAAGGCAATGCAGGAATTTGGCGTAGAAAGCTTTTAAAGATATTACCGGAGCACCGTGATGATGAACTGTTGAGCCTGGTGAGAGGCGAGGTTGCCGCGGTTCTTGGATACAAGGATCAAGATCTACCGGATCGGCTACTGGCAGATCTTGGTTTCGACTCCTCTACCTCAGTCTTGCTCAGCAATAGGTTAAGGAGATTTACTGGCTTATTTGACCTTCTGGTTATACTGGCGCTAGACTATGATGCCCTTCCAGTACTGGTCTAATATCTCTCTGGTCAGCTCGATCTGGCTCGGCTGGATCCAGAACCAGAAGCAGAGGCTCAGGTCAAGGCCCCCAGCACTGGGGAAAACATTGTAGGTGCATCACTAGAATCAGCTTACGATGAGCCCGCCAAGGACCACACCTTGAATACGCTCCACACAGCCAGTCCTGAGCATGATATCGAGCACGGTCAGATCGATCTTGGGGCATTCCGGGGCTTGACCGCGCTTTACAAGCGCCTGTGCCAACTGCAGCAGTACACCGCAGCTGCAGGACTGCTTGGATGCGCCTTCTTTACACTACCGAAGTTTAATATCGAGTCAAACGTGGCGAGCTATGCGGCGGCTCCTCAGCGTCTTGCGACAGGCCCCTCGGATCCCGCAATACCGCTAGTGTTTCTCCCATCTTTTTTCCCACCCATAATTTCCGAGGGGTTCAGGGGCAGTGCTTACAGCGCACTGGCAGCTGAGATGAAGGGTGAAAGGGACATCTTTGAGCTGCCACATCCACAAGGGGTGGCTATACCCGATGAACTTGAGACGCTTGCTGCTGTACATGCGAGCACAATTCAAGAGCACTTTGAGGGCCCAATAATACTGGCTGGTTACTCTGCCGGGGGTATCGTCGCACACGCTGTGGCTTCCAGGCTGTCTGAAGAGCGTGAACAACAGGGTAAGGTCCACCTGGCAGGTTTGGTACTGATTGACACATATCTCAACATGGTGGGGAGAGAAGATCCAGAATGGCTGAACGCGCTACCAGCCGAGGCCCTTACGGCACGCGACGGAGGTCTCCTGCACATGGTTGGAGACTCCGACCTAGCACTGGCAAAGATGGGTGGGCATTTCAGAACGCTCCATAACTTGAGGCTTGGTCCTCTGCCTGTCGCGTTGCCGACGCTGTTTCTGCGCGCCCAGCACCCTACATCGAACATGCCCGAGAGCGAGGACGAGTGGCGTCCATCTTGGCCGGCAGCTGATGTCACTGGCGATATACCTGGAAACCATCTAGAGCTCCTCGACAGGAGGTGTGCACCAGCGTCCGGCGCTGAGATTCGGCGGTGGATCAGGGACTGTGCTGGTCTCAGTTGGATGGAATGAATCTCACCCCAGGGATGTGATCGAGGTCGCTACCAAGGGATTTGGTTTGTGGCTTGGAGCTCGTACTTTTAGCAAAGATTTTCCGTAACGTGATTTCATGTGCGATTCGAATTACTGGCTCGCTACACAATATCAATCAAGCTTTACTTCCAATGCGGTGAGCTAATGGAGATGTTCACAAAGAAATTAAGAGAGCGACTCCATACAATTGTCAAAGCTGGAGCACTTCGCATCACCCGGCCTCGAATATCCTCGGAACAGCTTGAAGTTGGAATGCTGTTAAATTCCGTGGATCAAGTCCTGTGATGAGAAGATGACACGACGGCGCACCGCACGTCATACATAACCATGCTGCGCGGATACTAATATTTACACACATGTATGAGAGCGTACTGGATATAGCATCTAATTAAACCACCTGATGGCCCCTGCGGGCCAGCGCACAGCTTTGTGTTTGCAAAACCTTTTCAGTCTCACTGCCTTCTTCGTGACCGTTCAGTACTTTGGTTCCGTTGGCTGTTAGGCGGCGAAGTTCAAGCGCCTTTGTAGTAGGTAATTTCCTGTAGTTTCAAGCTCTGTTTCAAAGGACCAGGCTTCCTCTACAGCTGAAAACCACTTGCTTCAAAACCATATGCCAGAGTGTGATGCTCGTGTGCTTCATAAGTCAGCCATATTAGGAGCATTGGCAAGAAAGACGGCAAGGGTGATTATTGTGTACCTGTGTCAAATGGCATCAGGCTCATGATATTAAAGCTTTTCTAAAGCTACATAGCAATACCTGGGAACCATACTCATTCCAAGTTTCGCATCCTTTGAGGCTAACTTGCCCTCCATCTTTTTAAATCGAAAATTCCACAGCAGCAGTGTGATGACATTCCGGATTTGCATGTATGCCAGCCTTTGACCGAAGCATTTCCTTGGCCCCAGCCCGAACGCCAACGTGGACCCTGCTCTGGGGTTGAACGATAGCTGCCCATTCTCGTTTTCCACAAGCCACCTGTCCGGCCTGAATGTCGCGATATTCTCGGGGTCCCACGATGGGACGTTGAACCTCTTGCGGCACTCGTCGGTGTGCAGTCCCTCGGGACAGGGGATCGCAGGCCGAGCCACACCTGGGCCTCCCGTGGGGATGAGGATCTCAGTGCCTTTGGGGATCGGCACGCCAAGCAGCGTCGTGTCACACATGGTATCTCTCTTGTCCTGGAAAAAGGGCGGCCACATGCGAAGCGTCTCCTCGGCGAAGGCCTCGAGGTGCGGGAGGTGGCTCTTGTTGATCTCGTTTGTGTTTAGCTGCCGCTTCTCCTCGACCGCGGCGGAGAACGCTGCGTGGAGTTCCTCACGAATCGTCTCCTGCCACTCGGGGTAGTCTCCAAGGTACCTAGTCATCCCTGTATGACACGGCCTTGTCAGTATCTATCGGCTCACTCGAATCCTGGAAAATGCAGGCTCACAACTGATGCTCGTTGCACTGGTCTCATGACCCGCTGTATAGTAGCCAAATACCTGAACTAGTGTTAGCGACGACGCCAGCTATGGCCAGTTTGGTGCTTAGTCTCCACGACTTCGACCGCCAAGTGGAAGCTCTTGACTATCTTGTCAGCAGTCGGCCCGGCCTGCATGGTCGCTACTTTGAGCTTATTCAAGCCTGGGACCACAAAATCGGTCATCTCCACGGGGAGATCCTTCCCATGGTGGGCGCCTCGTCTGACGACGAGTTTTTCTCCATTGAAGTGCGGGAAGATATAATCTGGCCAGGAAGTCTCCTTTGTGACCCAGTCCGACTCTGTAACCGCCTTATCTGCGTTGGTCTGACAACATCGAAGGCGGTACCGAAGTGAGCCATTTGTGTATTCGCAAATAGATACCGATAGCTGGCCACTAGCTGGTGGCATCCTTCTCATCTTGCAAAGTAGGGAATGATTCTCAGGTGCCACTGTGAGATCAAGCTCGTGGAAGTAGATTAGGCGGAACGGTTCAATAGCAAATGAGCGGACAGCCTGGTAGTACCGCTCTGCCTCCCGGCCAGCCCGCCTAGTCCGATCAGGGCTGCGAGCCTGAGCCTGGTGCAAGGAAATCATAAGAGACTTCCTGTCTTGATGTGATTGCGCCCAACGACTTCGGTCGATTACCTGACCCGGCCGCGGCACATGCGGTGTCGAGAAATGAGACGAGGCTGCGATGGGCTGGACATTTGCCCTCGCTCGTTGTGCTACCTGCAGTAGGTTTATGTCATGCCGGTGATTAATTCGAGGGCTACTAGCGAATCCAAAGGATGAGATTTGTCGACTAACGTTAGTTGACAGGCACCCGTTGCTTTGATTCGCTCGCACAATTTGATCTTGCTGCCGGTTAAGCCAGGAGTTGGGCTGGAACACAGACTGATGGAAGTCTGCTTGTTGCGGTGAGTGTCTCTGCACTTGCAGGTTTCGGAAACTTTGTCGTTGAATCAGTCCCGGGACATTCTCTTGCCCTCGTCCCATCGCTGCTGATATGATCTGTTGATATTGCCGGATAAGGCCCTGATTGCGCTTCTCGAGCTCGCCCGGGTTATCGGAAGAGAGTAGCACTCGAAATTGGCCATCCGCTATGTGATCTTGCTGATCTTTGCGAAACAGTTGATCCATCAGTGTACCGAAATGGCCATCCAGAATACCAAGTCTCCGTCGCGATGCTGTAAATAGTATGTTCTGCAGGATAACAGAGTAGCATTGAAGCCTGTTGATCATCTCATCCATGAGGTAGGGAAAACTTTGATTCGAGGACCCTTGATTAAGTGCTTCCCAGTTGGCTAGACGGGCAAGAAACACTGTAACACGCAAAACAGTTGGACTGTGAGATAGGTCGGCATGCTGGCATGGAAAGTGTGCGCACCATTCCAGGTTGGAACGTGAGAACCCTAAGTTCTTGTCAAGAACGGAGCCTAATATCCCAAATCCTATTGAAACCGTCCCTATATCACCACGTAGCAAGTCAGAGACTTTTCGCGGGCTGACGGACCATAGACAGTAAAGCTGATGCAAGATAAGATAAAAGTAGTCTTGTTTGACACACGCGTCTCGTAGGATGTGAAAACGGGGCTTCTCGAGGAGAGGTTGTAGAGCCTGGTCGCCATCTTGTTGATTTATACGATTATCGATAAAGGAGGCCAAGTCCGCGAAAGTCAAGCCGGCCATGCCTGCCCGTAGTCTTGATGCAACTTGATCGTTAGGAGTCGGTATTATTCCATTGGAAGAAGGCCTTGGATCTGTGCCCTCGACACGCCTCCTCTTTCTAGCATGGACTTCCCCAGAACCCGAGGAAGGTATCGCTGCATGTCTAGATATGACCACTGGGGAACCAAAGTCGTTCCCACCGTTTGCGACCTGGCCCGCATCGTTTGGCTGTGGAAGGTTCGGAGGGGCCCATGGCTTCAGAGCTGCGCACACTCTCGGAGGCCGTCTTGGTCGTCGGGTGCTTCCAAGACACCGGTCTGTTCCACGGTCCCCGCCGTGTAAAGTGTGCAGGCCTGGAGTTCCAGGCAGTTTTTGAGCTCTCTCTTTTGCTGAGCGGTGGTAGGGATCGGACTGGTACAAGGATTCAGGCGATCGAGGGGATTCAACGTTATAGAACCTGGCTCGAGTCCTGATGAAAACCCATGTTTAGTGGTCAATTTCCAAAGAACTAATAACGTGGAGGGTTTGTATTATCACCCCGCCCCCAAAGCATGCCATTAAGAGTAGGGTAATTTACCACACCACATAAACATCTTACGTTGGGAGCACTGTAGGGAGAAGCTACTGGCTTTGGTTCATCTGAGCGGGCCTTGGTTTGCCGACTTACACCTGCTGGATAACCTGGGGTTGAGCCCGGATTCCGGGAACAAGTGGCCAGGAAAGCGCTGCCGTGTCTGGAAAGCTGACGAGGTGGAGCAGTGATTTGAAGGGTCGAAAATGCTTGATATTTGGAAGGATCAGAAAGGTAGTTCTAGCGCTAGGATTCTGGTTAGGACGGTGGATTTTGAGGTGAAAGAATTGGCGTGCTCAATGAGACTGAGCCTGTAACGTAAAGTAACACAGCAACAACAGCGCGTGATCGCGACTTATTACTGGTTG
The DNA here is from genome assembly GCA_021399435.1 of Diaporthe sp. PMI_573. Classification (NCBI taxonomy): domain Eukaryota; kingdom Fungi; phylum Ascomycota; class Sordariomycetes; order Diaporthales; family Diaporthaceae; genus Diaporthe; species Diaporthe sp. PMI_573. The sequence continues at coordinate 75,015 of JAJTUP010000148.1, forward strand.
CCCGGGCCCCGTGTGCTGCTGGTGCCTACAGAGTAGGTGGTTTCGTTTTTAATCCTTGTACGTACGCTTCTTAAGCAGTATGTAGTAGTTTAGGGTGGGGTTGGCATTCCTCTCTACACGCTCCTTCCCTTGTTTATCAGCTGGCTCTTGTAGGCGGGGAAACCCGGCAGAATTTAGCCAGATTAGGCAGTACGAATAAACCAACTATCGTTAGAACGCCATTTTGGTGTGGCCCTCCTACCCCTTAGGCTAATGTATCGTCGGCCCAGCACTATTTTGAGGATTAGAGCAGAACTCGAGAGGTGCCCTCTGACAAGGTATTAACGCCACTGATGTGATGTTCCAGGTGGTGGTCTCAGAAGCGGTATCGCTGGCAGCAGATTCGGCAAGCGGTAGCCAGTCCGCCCAGCCGTCTTCGCTTGCCCGAGGCTGAATCGGATGCCAATTTCTGGCTCCCACATGTTCCAAGGGAGGGGCGTGCACATACACCAGCCAGCGTAGTGTCCGTCGTTGTAGTAGGCCTGGTAGATCTCACCTGGCACAGGATCAATGACGACTTTGAATATGCCATTTCTTGTATTGGAGGTTTGGCGAGCTAGATAGTAGTAATGCCAATTCTAATTATTATACAGCTCCTGGTTGCTCTTTCTTCCCCTTAGTCAGATATCGTTTCGGTGGCGTTATGGTAATGGCTCAGGTCCTTGATTATTCGGGCCTCGAGGCATAGTGGCAGGTCGACTAGACGGCGACAACAATATCGGCGATGCTGACGGCGAGGGCAGCAAAAGCGCCAAGAAAACGCAAGACGAGATTGTCGCCATAATGCCCAGCTTTGTTGACTTGCTATTCGACTAGCTGGGTCATGTGGGCAACGACGTAGGCATTATAGGCATCGTGGGCAACATTTGCCAACACTTGGGTCTAATAGTGCTTATTTGGTGCCCTTAAGTGTGTAGAAATAGTGGTATGTAGCGGTATGTTAATTGGTGTAATTACGTTAACTATTTGTATGGCGAACCCATAACGTGCCCGGCCCGGATCTCGGCCCACCCCCGTTCTCGGCCGCCCTCCGTCACCCACGCCGCCTTCGCCGTGACGCCGACGCCACCGCCACCACGATAGTTGACCCAATTTCTAATAGTGTTTCTGACTCTTCTGACCCATCGCTATCTTCTGGTACCATGCCGGCTTCTATTTGGGTCCTCCGAATAGCCTCAATGTCGGCGAAAAGCTCATTTGGGTCAAGTTGAACCTTCTTCCTTCAGACCGCCCTGCTGACTTCAATTTGGCGTTCCAGCTCCTGGGCTTTTTGTGAGGACATCGTCAGACTAACGTCTTTCTGGTCCCAGCTCTTGAGAATTTTCCTGAAGAGGAGTCGTTGTGTGGGGCTCAGTTGCTTCCGACGGGCATACCGGGCCACCATGCTACGTAGCTCTTGAGACCGCTTAGGGGTCGCAAAAAGGTCCCTCGCGGCAGACAAAAGCACTTATCGGTGCAAAAATGGTTACTAAAGCCATCGCCAGCAGCCAATTCCAGCGTTTTTGCTTCCTTTATACGGTTGTCTTCGATAAAGTGGCTTCTAAGTGCCCTATGCTTAGACAACGGCCAAAGACCTATCGCACGCCAGCCAGAACAGATATTTGACTCCGTAAGTGCCTCTATTCAGGCCTTATAATAGCAATAAAGGAAATGTTTCTTTGCTACGACTGACGATGAATCGTACCCTCCTTATTGGCCGAGATACTTCTTGAAGGCAGTCTTCAGAGGGCCGAAGACCGCTACATCTAGCGGTTGAAGCATATGTAAGGTATAGGCTAGCAAAAAAACGATATACACCTTATTTGAGAAGCATTCCCACATGAAATCCACCGTTGTGTGTGTATGGTACCTATCGATCACAAGAAGGCGCTATTCAGAAGGGTCTTCCGGCGCCATCAGCAAAAGAAAGACCCTCTGAAGCCAGTAGATAGCGATAGGTTCCTGTTAAACAGTGTCCTGAAAATATAAGTTGTTCTTACTAGTTTGTAAGTGCAGCGCGTTGCTTTTGCAGCTAGTATAGCGGCTATTTTCTCAATATCTGAAGGTTAGTGCCTTCAGCAGTGTGTGTATTCGGCAGGGTCGCAGCAGGGTGCCTGGAGGCGAGTTGGGACGATTGAGAGTGGTTCGGACAACTTTGCATTGAATTTGAGTGGGCTTCTGTCAGCCCTCCTCACACACCCTCCGACATCGTCTCACCCTTGGGCACGCTGCGGGTGGCTCTGGTGTAGGAATGGCGAGGCCGGAAAATTCGGCCCCCAGACCCACTCTCTTCAGCCATGAATAACTAGCCAACCCTAACCCTGACAGTAACCAAACTGAATACAGATAAACTTCAGAAATCAGGCTATCTAACAAACTAGGTTACATGCTTTTTGGGTAAGAAATAAGGGGAATGCAGAGGTTCGAAGTTAGGGTCTTAAAACAGCCCAAAAAATCGACTCACGGCCACCCAACTCATCTGCCGCCGCGCACGCCACTAGCACTAAGTCTAGGGTAACTCCTTCTGAGAAGTCTAGGGTAACTCCCTACGTGCAGCGCCTACACGAGCGTTTCCGTTTAACAATCAAAAGCCACCTTAAAGCTATAAAATTCGGTTGCTGTTACATGTAAAACGTATGCCATTCTGGGCTCTTGTTAGGATGATGGAATCGGTTGCAAGATGCACCCGGTACCGTAGATTATATAGTGCCGTGGCTGTACCTGCTAACACGCCTTAGCACCCTGCCGGCGCAACTTCACATACTTATTGTCCGATTATTATATACATCAGTGAAATCGGACGTTGGCTGCCTTATGTAGCAATTAGGAAGGCGGTGTGCGAGCTGCAGCGATACGCCAAGTGAAAACCTAAAGACACCGCCTTCCTTTTTGAGATTGACGAAAATAGAAGGCGGGGAGGGCTGACAAGGCGGTGAGAAGATAAAGGCTCAGGGAAGGCCGACAACCAGAAAAGGCGATTGCGCTAGGCCAAGAAATCAAATAGTGGAGGACCGCACAATGGGATCTTAGTGAGAAAAATCGAAAGTGTTTCTCACACCATAAAAACAACGCCTTGTCAGTTACTGCTTCGCTGGTTGTATCGCCCAGTCCCATATCAATATCACCAAGCCACGTGTTAACCAAGGCAGTCAAGTCCCACTCGCCAAAGTTGTCATTACCTTCACACCCTTGACATTGTCACGATAGCAGGCGGGCGGTTCCCGGGCAGGTGGACGTCGAGCAGGATGATCAGGCAGATCTTCTATTTACTACGTACAGGCTCTATCCTCGGTAGGCACAGGCTTTGTTGACAAGACGTAGCTCGAAGAGCTACGAAACAGCTATCAGGACAGGGTGCGGAGTTTTATCGAGCCGGCGGCTCACGTAATCAGACCCCAACCCTCTGGGTTGGGCATCCCCCATGGCCTGGTCCGCCGCGGACCGAGCGTAGGGAGCCAGGACTGTGACAGACATGTCCCATATGTTATGCCCCAGTCCGTAGGCTTCGTCATTTACCTATTTATCAGCGAGGATAAGAGAGGCGAGGAAGACGCGATGAGCTGTACATCGGAACCCTCGCGTACCAGGGATAGATTCGCCAGCCTGACGGCGACAAGGGGCCCAGGGTGGCTAATTTGAGCTTGGTTGCCTATAGTAACTGTAGTTTGTCCTTTTGCTTTCATTTTATTCGAATTTCAGGTTGTGAGCCCACATAGAAGTCCACAAGAGAAACACACAGTACAGTACTTCCAAAAACCACAGTACTTATTTATGTGACGTAAACATTAAAATTATGATTAGAAATACCCGCAATCCTAAGGTATACATGTTATGAACCAACACGTCGGCACCAAGGGGACCCGTTTGGGTGACGCAGTCAACCGGGATCGGATGCCACGACGCAACCAACAGCATACTAGGTTGCGGAGTCACGAAGAAGCACCCATCAGGTGACCCCAGCAAACGCAATATAGTATGCCAATTGAAATTCGACGGCGCGCAGGAGGCGCGTCCAGATCCCCGCGAGGGAGGGATGTCCAGGGCCAGCCGCATGATTCGTCGGGGAGGCTACCTTACAAGCCGCACGATAGGTTCGGACAGGGCCGGCCTGTGATGAAGGTGCCCGGCGTACTGACGTCTCGTATATGCAATGTAATCAATCCTGACACCATCACGTAGGAAAGCAGGCATTCCCTGTTCAGGCAATTTTGGCTGCTACCCATCGCTGGGTACATCCAATGTAGGAATGTGTTGGTTTATCCCGATCTCGCTCGTAATCGTGCGAAGTGTTGCAGGCGTTTTTGTTAGCGTTTGGTGACAAAGGAGCTTCGCTACTGCCACTTCCCGGATTGCAGCACCCTGGCTGAAATCCCCGGTCTGGTCGCCCCCTTGAAGCTATCAGCGAGACAGACTCCGGCCTTTTTTTTGATCAGTAGTCCAGCCGGATGCCAGTTTCTGCGACATGCGGTGTGATTTCTCGCATACCGCTGACGAGGTTGGTAATTTACCTAATGTGGCAACCTGCCCCCCTTAGCCCGATGATGGATTTCACCCCAGGCTCTCGTGATGCCCGATATGGCAACTCTTGAAATGCCAAGAGGGGCAATTTCTAGTCAACAAGTAGCTCTTCGAATGCGCCGAGTTTGAGCCTCCCAAGAATGGTAGAAAAGATACGCTGGTCGGCTTCAATAATTTTAAACCGCGTTGCAGGGATAGCCGGGCGCGTAGTGGCATGTACGGAAAATTGAACGTTTCCTAGCTTAACGTCCACCTGCCTGAAGCTCCCTGCCTGCTCAAATCTCTCAACCAGAATGTCTTCAGGATGGAATGAACGATTGTTCGTGCGAGCCACGGTGACAAGTCCACCACCGACCACAACCATTTCCTTTTCCTTTTTTTTGTTTCCTTGTTCGAACTTATCGTGCGACATCCCTCCCAGGAGTTGATCTCATCACCCATGCCAGGGGTGGGTGGTTACGCCAGCTGTGAGGTTGATCAGGCTTGGTGGAGGGTCAGGCTCAGCTGAACCCAAAGTGAAAAGTAAAAGAGTGACCAGTCCAAAAAAGAGTGACCAACCAGTCCCAAAAGAGTGACTAGTTCCAAAACACCAAAAAAAGTGACCAGTCCCAAAAGAGTGACCAGTCCCAAAAGAGTGACCAGTCCCAAAAGAGTGACCAGTCCAAAAAGAGTGACCAGTCCCAAAAGCAGTCCCAAAAGAGTGACCATTCACAAAAGAGTGACGAGTCCCCAAAAGAGTGACGAGTCCCAAAAGAGTGACTAGTCCCAAAAGAGTGACCAGTCCCAAGAGTGACCAGTCCCAAAAGAGTGACCATTCCCAAAAGAGTGACCAGTCCCAAAAGAGTGACCAGTCCCAAAATATTGACCCCCAAAAGAGTGACCAGTCCCCAAAAAGACTGACCAAAAGATTGACCATCATTTCTTTCGGCCTTGCGTCTCTGTGTTTCTCGGAGACACGGTGCCATGAATCCTCAACGCATGATTTTGAAGGTGCATCTTATTTTCAAGGTGTATATCGCAGACCCTACACTTTATGCCGGTGTTCTTTTTTATTTTGGACAAGTGCTTGCGTCCGAAGTGTTTGGTCAAGTCGCTAGATGTGTAGAACTCCCTGGTGAGGTCACGCAACCGATGCTTGTCATCTGGTGACAAGACCATGGCTTGGCCGATGCACACAAAGCATCGTCGTGGGCGCTGCTTTTTGTCAGAGACAAACACGGAGAGCATTGCATCCTCCAACAGGCCGTCAGATGCAGGAGCTGCAGCCTTTTTCGACGCCGGCTGCCGGCGCACTGTGCATCCTTCTTGCACGAGACAGTATGCAGACACTGCGTCAATGGCATCATCTCTCTGCCGGTATTGGCCTTTGAGAGTAGTGGCCATCGGGGCTGAAAGCTTTGATAACAAGTCTTTCTGGGCTGGGCCTTGGGGTCGAGAGGTGGTGTTTCCCGCCACAGGGCTGCAGAACCCAAGGCCTTGTATCTGGCGCTCGATGTCTTCTATAGCCTGCTGGTCCGTCCACTTGTCTCTGATCTTCTATATTAATTCTCTTCTAAGCCTCTACTTCTCCTTTCAGATGGCCCGTATGCGATCGTTATATTCTTTAGAGTTTCGCAATAGTGTGCCGAGGGCTTTTTCCAGGCGCCTGATAGTTAGATGTGTAGCAACAGATGCAGACTACTCGGGCGTGAGATTAATAGGGCGGCGCTTGGAAATTGAGTGGCCAATACTGCAAGACTGCTGCATAAGTACTTGCTACGGTTGCTATCCCCGAAGGATACCCCATAAGTTAGCAGAGATATTCCGCCCCAAGTAATTTCTTTGGAAAGGGGCTAAGTTACCCCACCCCAGAGTGAGGTTGCGGAGGGCATCGCTAACGTTTACTATGATGGATTTAGCATGGCCAGTTGATTAGTCTGAAGGCTACATACCGCTTTAATCAAACACGTTAGCTACATTATAACGCAAATTATAAGCTATTATTAGGTACTTAAGCCCCAAAATTACACCAATCCTTTTAATCCACGCTACCATCATGCCAGCCATGATACGTTTATTTAAGGAGATCTCATAGCTATCTAATCTTTTAAAGGCTCGACGGAACACGAAAGTATTATTAAGATCCTCCCATAATGATAAGCAGAGTTCCAGCTTGCCAGGGTGGATATCGAAATTAGGAATATGGTACAGAGAGGTAAGGTTACTTACACGGAAAGCCTGATAACGGAAGAGGATACCAAGGAGAAAGACGTGGGGGCTCAGGACCAGGGACGGGTCAAACATAGTCTCGGGGATCACATAGGTTTTCCTACAAGGGCATTAACACAACATACCAATCGCGGGAGACTAGCCATATACTTACACATCCTTCTCTCCAAGATACGTTTTAGTGAATTCCGGTGTAAAGCGGGGGAGGAGCTTGTGAGGTCCGCCTTCTAGATCTCTCACCAGAGCAACCTTAATATCCTTAAACCATAGTTTCAAAATCGCCTCCAGGCGGGAGCCGGTAATAGCAAGGAGGAGTAGAAAGAGTATAGTAAGGATGCACAACTCTCCTAGCTTGAACGACTTCATTATCGTGCCCAATGTGGTCTCAATATGCTGCTTAAGGTCCTCGATCGTCATGGACCAGTTTGCTCGCCACTGTTCACTCAGCCCGTGCTTCTTCGCGAGGTCTCGCAGAACCTGACCATTGAGTTAGTGTGGGGGGGGGGGTTCGCGTCGGTCTGGGAGGGCAAGTACCTGCCCTGTGCATGCTGTGATTTAACCTAGGTTCAATCTTTTCACCTGAAGCTCTCTCGAAGGCGAGACGAAATACCTTCCAGTACGTACCCAGAGAGCTCCTCTTCTTAATACCGCGTCTCTTTCTGCTACCCTCGCTGACCCTCTAGTTGAGGAGCTACTTGAAAAATATATATAGACGCCTGATCGATAAATCATTATAGTACCTCTTGTGGTCGTGCTTGAGTATCTTCTTACAAAATCTAGGATTACAGGGGCTAAGTTACAGGACCACAAGAGGGGGCTCGCGGCAACTTACCGGCGCTACTGCTCCTCTACAGCATCGAGGAGCAATATCATCCCAGGGCTATAGTCTTGACAGGTATACGCATCCTCGTTAAACTGCTCTAATTCACGCTAGTAGTGTTCCGGTAGGAGCACATTCCTATAAAACAGCCCGATCTAGTCTCCCACGTCAAAGTCGTCATCATCAAAGGCAGCGTTCTCGCGTTCCCGATGAGGCAATAGAAAGACAGCGGAATCATATACATCATTATTAGCATAGAAGGCGGTGTTGTTATTACCTTCCTCGTCAGGGAGAATACACGTATCAGTATCATAGACACTATCATAAGCGTTACTTTCCTCCCCGGGCGCAAACGAGGCATCAGAGTCGCAAATAGGCTAGCGCTGTGGCATCTCGACACGAAGGCGGCTACGGTCCTCGCTGCTGGCGGGTGGGCGGGAGGTTGGGTTGAGGAGCGCGGTGGCGGATGGAGTAAAGAGCATCTGTGCTAGGGGGGGGGGGGCGGCGACGGCGTCTTTATGCGCTGCCAGAGAGGCGGCGGTTGTAGGATCATTCCCTCGTGGTGGGCACCGAGGTGGCCATTTTAGGCAGTTCGTAGGCGACCCCCCGAGCGAGTTGGGACGGGCGGGCGTCCGTGGTAGGTGTTGTTGGTTAGTTGGTAGGAAAGGAAAGGAGGGAGAGTGAGGGTGAGACAAAGGCGAGGGAGTGGATGTAGATACCTTGGGGGTACCTCATGGTACGGGACTGGGGCTCGTGGCCGGGGCCAGGGCGCTGGGCGGGGCCGGGGCGGCAGGGGTAGGTTAGCAGCTGGGCTGCTAGGCCCAG
>JAJTUP010000149.1:0-83181 GCA_021399435.1 Diaporthe sp. PMI_573
GGATATAGTAATGAGGATAAGAGAAACATCCTTATATAGTTACCTATAATTTAACGGGCTAGTTAACAACTTCTTATTACTATAATACCTAGACTAATCAAGTCTATTAGTACTAGTATTAAACTACGTAATGTAATATAGGTATATCTATAATCGAAGTTAGAGCTATTTTATAAGATTTTGGCCTGGCTTCCTTCCAAAATATAAGCCCGGTACCTAGCTGGTATAATTATAAGAGTAGTGAAGCCTCTCTACGGAATTGCTAAAGCTGGAGTTTATTAGTAGACTACCTATTATTGTCATTACTATAAATAACTATAGATACAAACCTTAACGTTTAATCCATGTCTTCTAGTATCTACTAGTAAAAAAACAAATTTACCATTATAGGTATGTAGATAGATGATATTCTACTGCTAGATATACTAAAGTTCTCGGCTTTTGAGGATAAGAAAATTATCAAGGCAAAGCTATAATGTAAGCCGAAGGAGAAGCTATTGCTAAAAAAGACGCTTGATTTTAACAACAATAAGCTGATAATAACTCTAAAAGGTACTATTTACCTTTAGTAGAAGGGTTAAGGCGAGAAGATCATAATGATTAATCCAAAGTCACATAACTTTACTTAGAAGTATCTCAAGTAATATACTCATAGTACTTACCTCGCCTTGATTTACTAACCCGAGGCTTTATTTAACCTATTAGTTGCTACCTAAGCCTAAATACCTGATAAAGATAATTATACTAAGTTAAATAAATGCTTGAAATGGTAAATAAAGAATCCATCAAGAGAATTATAATATATTATAGTTAACTTAAAGACTGCTAAATTAATAGTCTTTATTAATAGTTCTTTTACTAATAACCGAGACCTTAGCTCTTAAATTGGCTTTATAATAGTCCTTGTTAACAAGGAAGTAGATAGTATAATATTATGGTATAAGCTTTGAGGAAACATTATGTACTAGTCTTCTACAAAGTATAAGAAAATTACTTAAAGCATTTTTGCTTCCAAGATCTATAGAATAACTAATGGCTTCAATATAGGAATCGTTCTTTCGTTGACTTTAAAGCTAATCACCGACTAATTAGGTATTAATTAAATACCTCTAGTAATTTATACGGATTCCTACTTGCTCTACAAGTATTTAGTAAAGCTGGGAACCACTAAGGAGAAGAGACTCATAATCAATATTATGTCTCTTTACCAGGTATACAAATGACGGGAAATTAATGAGGTATAATAGATAAACGGTAACGACAACCTTATAGATACTATAATAAAGGTATTACTAAACAAGGCTTTAAAACGCTTTATTAACACCAACAAGGTGATTATTTAGGTAGAGGGATATGTGGACCAAAGCACGTAATAAAGTACGGGATGGACTACATAATTAGATATGTATGATATAAGGGAAACCGCGTTTTTGGAGGAATTGGCCAAAAGTAGAAAACTGCCAGTGTGGAATGGGTAATAGCAATAGCGATAGCGATAGACAAAGGTGTCGGTCTGAAGCGGACCGCTGTAGCTGGCTACTTCTGGCTGGCTGGCTGCAATGGCTGCTTAGTTATCTTAGGCAGCCATTGGTAGCAAGCGTGCTTGGACCGACTACTGGCCTGTGCATACCTTAGATTAGTCAGCCTTCTAGCTGCACCCTACTTGGGCGCTTCGCCGCCCACGAAGGGGTTAGCCAGAAGCAACACACGACAGACCCACCAAATTGAAGCTATTAAGTAGCCACTCCGGTAACCCCTTCGAGTAATTACTCGTTTACGTGCCCAACCAACAAACTTATTAATATATTTATCTATTAATCTATTCATCTTTTATTTTATTATATATTTCTTTTATTATATATAAATGTAGTAATGTAGTATAAAGATTTTGTAGTTTTGTAGTTTGTAGTTTTATACATTTGTAGTTTTATAGTTTTGTAATATTGTAGTAATGTAATTTTGTAGTATTGTAGTTTGTAGTTATAGTGTAGTTTTAAAACTCTGCTTACTCTAGAGTACTAAAACTTAAACATATACTATTTACACTATAAGCACCATATAAATAACTCTTTTAAGATTTAAGGTTATTATTTAAATTAAGTATTAATTATACAATCTCTTAGTAATTTTTTTAAAAACAAGATACTAGCATCGAAAAGATATACTATCTTAATTATTAGTATATAAATAATATATAGCAAAGCCATAAAATAGGCTTCCAGCCTTAATATAGCTACAGAAGCTTTTATAGTAATAACCACTACTATAATAATAACTACCACTATAGTAATAACCACCACTATAATAATAACCGCCGTTATAATTACCACTAAAAGCACTGCTTTATCTATAAAAAGAAAAGATGCTAGTCCTCAAATTACACCTTTAAGGAACACCAGAAAGCATACAGACAATATCTCTCTATCTACAAAATCAAGAGACACTTAGCTTCTAATACCGACTTTACCTTCTTTCTTACTAACTTTAGAGATCTCAACATCTTATTAAAAGATACCGACAATAGACAAGAAAATAAGCTAGACAGCTATAAAAAAGCTTAGTAATTTCTTATTAATACTTCTTTTTTATACCAACTTAGCCCTAAAAAGACCGATAAGACCAATAATACTATTATCCCTACTAGCTAATTTACACTAAAAGAGAAATACTCTTAAAATAAATTTTAAAGCATTATCCTAGATACTAGAGCGGCTTAATTCTTAACTGCCAGCTATAAATAATTCCTTACCCTAAGCCGGGACAACCTAGCTATTATACTAAATGCCAGCTATACCAGGAAAGCTATTGTTAAGTTTAAAAAGAAATCATAACTTACATTACTTAGTATAATAACTATAAAGACTACCATTAGGCCTATAACTTTTTATATTATTAATACCCCTACTTTCTTTTTAATATATATCTAAAATATAGATAAGCTGGAAATCTTCTTTTAAAATACTACTAATAAATTAGTATTAATATAAACATTAGGCCCTAAAATTACTATTTCTATAATCTAAAAATAGGGTTATTTATAGTTCTTTCTAAATAATTACAAGGCAGATATATTTTTTATAGAAAATAAATTATAACAACTTTATTATTACTTTAGTCACCTAGCTATAAATTAGCTTTATTGGCTACTTTAAGATACTAGTTACAATTTTAATCTTACTATACTTAAAGTTATTAATAAGTTTTATTATTATTATTAGCTAAAGAGCGCTGCCTTAAGGTAATTTAAGTTTAATCTTAAGAATAATTATAACTTTAACTACAAGATTATTGCTAACATTATATATCTTAACCAGAAACCAGTCTTATATATTACTAATTTCAAAATGTCTTTTTAGGCTAGAAAATTCCTTGCCTTGCTATCTATAAAAGACACTTAGAAGGCTCTTTATATAGTATAGATTAATATATATTTAGGCCCCCCTAATTGTTTAGCTTACAATACTAAAACCAACTTTGCTTTAGCCAAATTTAGAAATAAAGCAAGGCTTATAAGAATTACATACAAGCAGATTCCTATAAAAGCTTATTAGTTAATTAGCAAGATTAAACAGTATTATAGATTACTTTAATAAACATTTAAGATCCTCTATATAGAATTAAGAGAAATCTTTTTAAAAGACGCCATTCTTTAAACAGCACTAAAGGCTGTAAATAATACCGCCGGCCCTAATAGACTAGTATCTACTCTGCTTGTTTTTAGCGCTTTCTTATAAGTAAATCTAGACTTACTGCCTATACTATTAACATTAAAGCACATTAAAGTAGTCGTAATGACAATATAAGATCTCCGCAAGTACTATACCGAGAAATAAATTATAAAAGCTCTTAACACCTAGAATGGCCTAAATACTACAACTATTCTTAATATGCCGCTATAGTCAGAGATACTTATCTAGCGTAAAAAGAAAGAATAGCAAGGCCTATATAAGCTGCTAGCTGTTAATAGTTATAATGTTATACTTAACCTTTCCAATAAACCTGTAAAGTTTAAGTTAACTATTGTCCGAAAATACTTTTAAAACAATAAGAACCTTCTACCTAAAATTTTGTCAGGTAATAGACTAGAGACTAGTTTATTACCTACTTTAGAGAACAGCAGGCCTGATACAAGTCTATTATCTAATTTAGAGGGCGGCCGGTTTAAGGCAAGTCTATTACCCGCTTTAAACCATACCAGCATTTAGGCCCTAGTATAGAAGCAAGGCCAACCTCCAGGATCTAAGAATAAGCCAAAGCCATTAACAACCTTTCTTAGTTAAAAGAAAAAGGATAACTATACCTTATCGTTAAAGCTTTATCAGGATAGCATAATTATAAGCGCTGGCAGACCCTTTAAAGCTTCTAACACCAAGGAGATTAACAATCTTATTACTTAAGGCATTTTTTGCTTCAAACACTTTAACTTAAAGATTTATAACAGTCTTTGCCTATTTAACTCTCAAATAATATAAGAAATTAAAGAAAAGACCAAAGTTTCCTATAAGAAGTCTCGCTTAATTATTTAAGAATACAACAATAAAAACAAGAGAAATATCCTTATATAGTTACCAACAATTTAGCAGGCTAGTTAACAACTTCTTATAGTATTAGCGCCTAGTCTAATAAATATTATAGGTATAAATATTAAGCTGTAAGACATTATATAGGCATATCCTTAATTAAAGTTAGCTCTTTTTTATAAAATTCTAGCTCAGCTACCCTCCAAATTATAGGCTCACTATCTACCTAAAACAATTATAAGAGTTATAAAACCTTTTTATAGTATTGCTAAAACCGGGGTTTACTAGTAGATAATATATTACTGCTACTATTATAAGAAGCTAGATATATAGACTTTAACATTTAACCTATACCTTCTAATTTCTATAAGCAGTAAAGATAAATTTACCATTATTAAAATACAAATAGACAATACTTTACTACTAGATACCCTAAAGCCTTTAGTAATAGAAGATTAGAAGATTAGAAGATTAAGAAAGCAGAAATTTATTATAAGAAAAAAAAAACCCTAATGCCAGGAAAAATACTTAACTTTAATAGAAACAAGCTATTAATAGCTTTTAATTACTCTATTACTCTTCAGTAGAAGAATTAAAGCAAGAAAATTACTATAATTAATCTAAAGTTATATAACTTTACTTAAAAATACCTTAAGCAATATACTTATAGTATATATCTAGCTTTAATTTATCAACCAGAAGCTTTTTTTAATCTTTCCGTAACAATACAAGTATAGAAGCCTAATAAGGAAGACTATACTAAGCTAAATAAATATTTAGATTAGCAGATAAAGAACCTTTCTTAAGAACTATAAAATATCTTTATTAATTTACAGACTGCCAGATTAATAGTCTTTATAAATACTTTATTTGCTAATAACTAGAATCTTAGCTCTTAAATCAGCTTTATAATAATTCTCGTCAACAAAGAGGCTAAAGATATAGTATTATAGTACAAGCTAAAAGGAAACATTATATACTAGTCTTCCATAAAGTATAAAAGAATCACTTAGAGCATTCTGGCTTCTAAGATCTACAAAATAGCTAGCGGCTTTAATATAAGAATAATGCTTTTAGCAACTCTAAAGCTAATTACAGAGCAATTAAACATTCTAAGGATACCTCTTATAATCTATATAGATTCCTACTTACTCTATAAATATCTAGTAAAACTAGGAACCACCAAGGAGAAGAGGCTTATAATAGATATCATGTTTCTTTATTAGGCATATAAGCGACGGGAAATTGACAAAGTATAATAGATAAGCGGCAACAACAACCCTATAGATACTATAACAAAGGCATCGCCAAACAAGGCTTTAAAATATCTTGTTAATACCAACAAGCTTATTATTTAAGTAGAGGGCTATATAGATAGAAGTATATAATATAGAGGAAAATACAATTTTTAGAGAAATTAGAAGTACTGACATAAAAGTAGAAAACAGTTAATATAGATTTAATAGCATGGAATTTAAAAGTATAAGGTCGGTCTATAGTAGACTAACACCAGCTAGCAGACCCTAGTTAATTAGTTACCTGCTAGGTTACCTTAACAGCTACTCTAATTGGCCGAAAGGTCTATATACAGTAGGTTAGTTAGCTAGATTAGTTAGTACTTCTAGCCAACACTTCGATAGGCGCTTCGGCACCCACCAAGGGTAGCTAGAAGCAACACACAACACTACCACCAAATGAAGCTATTTACAAGCCTTTCGGTTACCTTTTTAAGTAATTACTTGTCACTATGCTCACCTAACAATTATAGTAAATAATAGTATAATAATTTAGTATTGCTTTCTTTTAAATATTAATACTATTATAATTATAGCTATAGTATATAGAGTAGCCTTGTTGGTAATATATATACTGCTATTTGTAAAAGTAATAGAGGGAGTACTTATAAATATCTAGATGTTAGTAAAAATAAAAGACTAGTAAGAGCTTGCTGTTAATAATGTTGTATAGTAGAATAAAGAGAAATATATAGACTTTTTTTTTGGTAAGGTAAGTACTAAGAGAGATATATATCTGCGCTATGGGCTGATTTTAAAATAGGGCAGTAGTATGTCTATATATATTAACTATATAATTGCATTATCGGTTTAGTCTCGGCTCTAATTTTGGCTTTTTTGTAATCTCAAGTACTACAAGAAAGGAAGATTGGGATACCATAAGGGCCACTGTACAGGCAGCGAAACAACTAGAAGGACCAGGAAGATAGAGCGTAGCAATCACCAGGCTGCAACCTGCCACTGGGGCAACTCACTACTTTCGATCAATACATACCGAAAAGCCCGGGTTGCATCCCAGGAACAAAGCGGTATACGACATAGACTTTGTAGTAGATGCTTCCGAGCTTCCGGTGGGACTCGTCCGGTTCCGTGTTCAATCGGTTCGTCTCCTCACAACACCATAGAGGTTGCGTGGTAAAACATTCTTTGGATCGAGATACATTAATGTCTGGATGGAAAGAACCATGGTGATGCAGACTATCCGCTGAACAAGAGATGGCACATGGAGCTCCAGACAGACGTTACAAGTAAGCTGACTGTGATTGGGGAGCGGAGATTGATTCCACTCTGGTGCATATGGTGCGGAATGGACATCATCAGTCGGGCATATCTGTGTCAAGGAGGCAACTGGTTATGCAGTAAAGGTTGTCGATGTATATAATGACTAAGACTTAGTCTAAAGGACTTGATTTACCTTTCTACTTGCTACAAGTATGATAAAAGATATTTCTGTGGTGTGACTGGATGGCACACATATTTTGAATCCGTCACGAGTAATGAAGACCTGAATAATTCTAGTCCTAGGAGCTAGCCAGTATCTTTCTGGGGATGGGAGTGATGTGTGGGATACTATCGCGACATTGCCAGACTCAAATTAGATGCTCCATGCTCATACTTGCCCGCCACAAGGGGTGAGAAGACATTATAAGGTCTACTAGTATTCTTACAAACAGGGGTGGCAGAAGTTCTAGCAATATTCTATCATTTTTCCATCCACACAAGCTTACTAGATTACCCGAGTGCTGAGTACTGAATGTTTCTCAGCTTTCGCCGTCTCCTCATGTCCAATGTACCATTTTGTGCAGCAACCTTCATCTTGGTCGGCTTTCTCAAACGGCAACACCCTGCATAGGCCGACACGGGCCACCCTGACGAATTCTTCACTCCACACTCTGATCTGTGATGGAGTCTACCGGACTAGGCACCATGTTCTGTCCGTTGTGTTCGTGTGGGCGGAGAGGCGGGCGAGGTAGCTGAAGGCGACGCAGCGCTGGCAGAGCCACATGCGGTCTCAGTCTAATGGTGTGATATCGACTATGGTAGGGACTCTCCTGCCTGGTGTGTCTTTGGGCGCTGCTTGTGCGATGGGCCGACGTGCGGTCTACGATACTCGGTAGCAGCCGCTGTGTCAGATGGGAGTGGTGGACCAAGTGTGGTTGCGGTGATGACAGGGTTTCGAATGAGACACTTCTGAATAGATGTGTAGCAGACTAGACGGTGATCCGTAAGATATAAGGAAAGCTGAGACACGAGGAATGAAGGAGCAGCAAGATGAGGGCATGTCGAGATGAAGATATGTATTTAATTGAGGACGTGGGAAATTAAGGAAAGTAATGCAACACGTACATGATATCCACGCGCGTCCATGGACGAATACCTATAAATGCGACCACCAAACTGGATCGCACAGTAGACATGTAGCGAAGATACATGATGTATCTCGATCGACTTGTTGATAAAGGATATAATCCTTCTTTCGGCCAGGTGCTCGTGGCGTTGTGGCATTGAGACGACACGTGGTCGTAGGTGAGATTGAGCCACGCTGGGCGAGACCACATAGGACCGACCGTAGCCCCACAGGATACAATAGACGTCAACACCAAACACAGTCTGGAGACCTTGTCCCCAGTCCAGCAACAAGAGAGAACCTGATTCAGCAGTGTAGGCAAGGTGGGTCAGAGCTGGGTTGCGGTCCGGCGTGGCCATGTTGAATGCTGGGTGTTGGAGGCTTTCCTCTGTAGGATGAGGCTTGTTGAATTCAGTCTTGAATCAAGGGCACGGCAGAGAAGCCCATCTTAAGTTCTTCTCGGCCCACGGCCAGACATTTTGGCAGGAGGCTGGTCCGTCCATCATTGCGAATCGAGCCCTTCACAAATGACTAGCTGACGGGAACTTGCAGGATGACCAATTTGGCTCCAAAAAAAATCGGAACGCATACCTTACATGTGTTTGCACGGAATCGGTTATTTCCAGTCACATCTGATGACATCTCACCTTCTGAACGCAACCTTATAGCACACTAGCCTGAGAACTCGAGCTGCCCATAGTGCCAGTTAAATACGAAAGGCTTACATGCTTTACACACATCATGCTCGAGGAGACTGCACACAGTTGAATTATTTGGCTGATGTGATGGAATATTGTACTCACGGCCGCTGTGCTTTCTCGCTCTGGAAGGCATGCCATCCAAAATGATCTGTCCGCTTGTGTCCCGGGCCCACTCTCTTGCAGCCAACGCGGGTGCTTCCCATTGGCAGCTCAGAGGCATCAGGCCGACAAGTGCATCTCAACCTAGCCTACTTCGAGCCTGACTGGTTTATTAAGAGTCTACCATGCGCTCCCATGCTCCCAAGGCAAGAGAATGTGTGCATAAAGCATGCACAATGGTTTGCATAGTGAGTACGTAGGCATGCATAAATCGGAAGTGGTTGTGTAGGGTCACGGAGCGAAACGGGTAGGGGTGTGGAGTAACCCCTGCCTGTTACACAAAGAGTTGAAATGTGAAGTCACACAGACACCCGACACGTCGTGGAAACTGACAACCCAAAATTTCGCGTCGCAGTAAACGGCAAGAAATAAATCCTATCTCTGCAATGTTCCCAGCCCCTTGATTTGTTAGAGAAGTCAACTTCAGAAGCACAACATGCCTAACAAAGTCACAGCGCAACTCAGCTCAGCCTCACTGGCGGTGTCAGCCTCGCCAGTGGACCCGCCATCGCCATGTAAAACTCATACGTCCGTGCAGGGAAATACCGTCAGAGGACACATCTGTATGACCTTGCATGTGCTTTATCTTGCCTATATTTGACCATGAAAGAAATGAGTTAATGACAATCTCCACGTATGGTCTGCCGTAAGGGACACTCTAATATAATTCAGGACAAACTATGCTTAGTTAAGGTCGACATCCCGTTGATTGTGACAATGAGCCTCTGTGCGTCCCTTACCAGAGCCAGCACTAAAGCAGTATCAGCAAGCCTTCATGAAGATCATGCCCTGATACGTGGAAGAGTCTTTACGTATCAGGGTTCCAATTGAAATTTTCAAAATATGTGCACCTTTCAGCCGCACCATTAATGATTATTAGCCTCTGCGGCAGATCAGTCTGGTTTATGGTCTCAGCAGAGCCGGTGCTGGATGTCCATGTGACCACGACACGACAGGCTTGGCAAGTCTTTACGCTCGTACCAGAGGAGACAGAGGAATGATGGAACCTCCCCACGCCCCCCCAAACAAGCATTCATCCCGCTACCAGATATATTCTATAGAGCACTTTTCTGACTGGAGCCAACTTTCGGAATGTCCAGATATGGATGCAAACCTCTGAAAAGGAGATAGTGTAATCACTTTGCATAACACGGCCTGGACATAATGGTTCAGAATATTGAACTTGGTTTGAATGGGCCGAAGTGCACCTTGTCACCAGATTTATGAACGGCTCTGATTGGAAGATGAATGGTGCCTATTCAGTCCATAGCTGGGGCTATCTATACTCGCTCTTATTAATTGAGAGGGGTCGAATTCCAAGCCCTGAACTTTTATAAATAGGGGCTTAACAACAATGTCAGACAGGATCCTACCCTGCACGACTAGCACACAAAGTCACTTCCCCCTAGTTTTTCTTCTAAATCTTATTTGCCAGGATCGTCCCAGATTAGTTTAAATCTTTACTTTCTCAGATAACAGAAGGACAGAAGAGGGTAATGCAAACACCATTCCAAAATTTTTCTACTTTTACTATAGCTACAATACTACTACCACGACTAGGGCTTAAGCTGGGGCAATGCATAAAGCACACCCGCCAGATTATGTTGAAGATCTTAATTATATATTATGAATTTGCCTAATAGGGAAGTAGGAAGAGGGTATATATGCGTACATTGGTTAAAAGTTAAAGATGCCGACCGACAGGATATGGCTGCCCGACTTTGTCTTATAAATGGCTATTATTATGAAAACGGAGATTCGCACAACCATAATCGGAGGGCACACAACTTTTTCTGACTAATCATGCTGGCCCCTGTGCCTGAATTAAAAAACACTATGGGTTCGCCATATAAATAATTAACGTAATTACACCGACTAACATACCGCTGCATGCTACTATTCCCACACACTTAAGGGCACCAAATAAGCACTATTAGACCCAAGTATTGGCAAACATTGCCCAAATCAAGCAAATTAAGCACTATTAGACCCATTTAAGCACTATTTAGCCAAGCAATAAAGCAAATAACAGCCAACATTTGGCCAGATAGTGCAAATAAAGCCCTCGTTGCCCTCGTCGCCCTTGTCGCCCTTGTCGCCCTCGTCGTTACTTATATAACCTAGCTAATTAACTAATAGGTTAATAAAGCCGGGCGCCATGGCGACGATCTCGTCCTGTGTTTCCTTGGCGCCGTCGCCACCCTTGCCATCGCTATTAATGTTATTAGCTGTAAGGTCTACGGCTGGTAACTGGTTAATGGTCTTCTGTGCCTCTGTCTGCTGCTTTTTAGCCGTTGGTCTTAAACTTAAGGGTGTAGCCGCTGGTAATGCCATGCCTTTGGCTTGTTGCTTTTAAGGCTGGCGGTTGCCTTGCTTTGTGAGCCCGACTACTAGCCGCTGGTCTCGCCAGACGGCTTCTCGCCGGATACTGCTACTATGGGTATCCTCTTTATCTAGGGACTAGAGGGTCGAGTTATTATGCTCAAAGGCCGAGTTTATCCTCTATACTAAAGCCATCGTTACTCTTGTTTTATCGCTAGCCCTACTGCCTAGACTGATTGTTGTTAATATAGTCTTTTTGCTTAATACGGCCCTTGTACGGCTTTTAAAGATGCCTTCCTTGTTTATAGCAAATATAGCCATCTTACAAGGCCGTTCCTTCATTGCCGTAACCTTCTTTGGCGAGAGGATTAGAAGGAGCGGGTCTTTGGCTGAGAGGTCGCGATCTAGCCAGTATACTTTATACATATCTACCTTCTCAAGAGGAAGGTCTGCCTCTTCTTTATCGGCCATTCGGCTAGTATAAATCAAGCCGTACTAAGTATAAATAGGGTAGGCACAGTTAGAAGCCTTACAATATTGTGGGACCTTCTTTTAAAGTATTGTAAATGCCTGCTGTCTAGTCTTTGCGAGAAAATTAAGTACGGCCTATAAGATCTAGAGAAGAAGCCTTTCAAGCTACTTCTGCCTATTAAACTTCTAAAGTAATGATATCTTTTAACAGGCTTCTTCTAAGTAGAAGTCACGAGCTGTATCTATAAAGGCCTTATAAATAGCCTTGATTAAGTAGAGAAGATTCCCTATCCCGTGGCCTAAATAGGTCTTTAGCTTTTAGTATATCTGCTTGGTAGACAAAGTTATATATAAGCCGAAGTTAAGGGTTTTGCAGATCTAGTAGGCAGCCCATTTAGCGACAATCTTCTTATTGTCATCAATATAGTAGGTCTTAAGGTAGTTAAAGATTGCTGTCTAGTTTAAGAAGGTCTTTTAAAGGCGCTGCCAGGCCGTCTTATAAACCTTATAGTCTGTAGAATATTCTATAAACTTGAGGAGATTAAATAAGGCCTGCCGGGTATAGGGGATATTGTCGGAGACCCTTGTAGGTATTGTTGCCTTGTTTCTTGCCGGCATATTTAGCCTTGCTTTGTTACGGTCCTCCCCTATAGCATTGTTAGCTTTGTCGGCTTTCTCCTCTTCTACTTTTACTACTATTAATCCTACCGGCTTTTGCTACTTCTTCTTAATGTATAGCATAACGTTTATATTTATATAAAATATATATAGCTGGTAGTGTGTATAAGGAAATTTAGACTTAAGGGCGTTAATTAGGGCGTTATTATAGTCTGTGATAAAGAGGGTTAGATTGTTGGCTTTACACTAGTATAGTAGCTGGCAGAGTTGCTTAAGAAGCTACTAGAAGCCGCTTTTCCTCTCATTATTAACAACGGCTTAAAATAATAGGAGGATCTTCTTTGTATGGCTTAGTACCGTGCCTTAAAAGAACGGTATCTTCTTGTTATTAGTCGAGTATATATAATTAAGCGAGAGGCATTGTAAGAATCGCTGTTTGTAGAGCTATACAATCTGCTACTTCTTGTACTAAAAGATGCCTGTAATGTTACCCTCCTTGTCTTATATATAGCAATACTAGCACTTTTTCTTCTTAAGCCAGGCAAATGTTAATTGAGTAGGTATGTAGATGCCCTGTTTTTCCTTCTGCCAGCCTGCCAGCT
This sequence comes from Diaporthe sp. PMI_573, assembly GCA_021399435.1. Lineage (NCBI taxonomy): Eukaryota > Fungi > Ascomycota > Sordariomycetes > Diaporthales > Diaporthaceae > Diaporthe > Diaporthe sp. PMI_573. Next base: position 13,036 of record JAJTUP010000149.1, read on the forward strand.
AGTCCTTTATAGTATTCGGCCCCAGCCCTATAGTTAGATATTCTCGTTAAAATGCAGCCTCTAGTCTTTTTAGCCTTACAAAGGCTAGATTATATATAGTCTGCGCTAAAAAGTTATAATATTTAGGTATAAGTCTCAGCTAGCTACGTTAGGCTTTAGGGACATCTTGTAGACTATAAAGAGTATGTTGATACTCCTAGATAAGAAGCTTCTATTTGCCTAATATCTACTTAATTATATAAGCAATTACTTACTATTTATAGCCCGATTTAATTATTATAGTATTATTTTTTATAGCAGTTAATAGGCGCTAGGTACTGTAACTATATATTAATATAATGTAATTAGGCTTCAAGCTTTAGACCTATATTAGCTATCTAGTAAACTTTGTAAATATGTCTAACTCGGCCTTAAGGTCTTTAAAGGTATTGTGTCTATTATTAAAGAGTTTTAGATAAAGAGGAGGACTAAAAAGTACTAGAAAACGGCGGTTTATGGCGGTAATACTGGCATTCCAGCTATTATAGTTAACGCGCTACTGTGGCTTAAGTGTCGTGTAGTTAGGGAACAAAGACATTGCTGTAATGCCGTATAGTTGGTATTTAACCAGCTAGAGTATGTTTTTGATACTGAATTAATTGATTCTGATGGTTAATTAATTGATATTGTGTTATATTAATAGTGGGTGGGTGTCTTAAAGTTTGTGGGTAGAGGATATGCCGCAGGGCGCCTAGTAGAGGCTGCAAAACGTACTACGATAGCTAGTAAATCGACGTCAAATGGGAGGCTCTGATTAGCTACAGCCTGCTTAGTCAGAAAAAGTTGTGTGCCCTCCGATTATGGTTGTGCGAATCTCCGTTTTCATTATTATGGGTTTTCTTTGCACCGTTGGGCAAACAATAAGGACTACCTGATTTATTGAATAAACGAGCTCTATAGGTCTGTCTCTACCGCTTTTCTTGCTAATTTGCATGACAACCTTGAATTCTAAAATGTGATTTAATACAATTTAAATAGACGCTTATTGTTAAGATGTTAATGTAATTAAAGTCAAGTATATATGACACGGTTGTTAAGTTATCAGGATTCTAATATAAAGAGGTTTTGTATAAAACTGTAGTTACTTAGAGTTCCAAGGTTTGTTCCTTTTTTTTATTTTTATTTTTTTATTTAAAACGCTATGGCACACTGGCAGCTTGCAATCGACTAAATCAGAGTGTTCTAAGAGGCTATAGTATATAACCCGGACGGTGGTGCCTACGAGCCGGTGGCAAAAAGTATCGGAAGATACGCATCTTCCCCTCCCGTCTGGCAACAATAGGCAACTCAACTGTTGGGAAGCAACACAGGCAGCGCAGACGTTCTTTTTTCTTTTTTCTTTTTTCTTTTTTCTTTTTTCTTTTTCTTTTTTCTTTTTTCCTTCTTTTTTGGGCATTTAGCCACTAGGAATGAGATTCCGGACGATATGCCAGATAACTCGGAGACGAAACTCAAGCACGCCAAAGTCCATTTCCGTTTCTAGAACTGAGCTCCTGCCGCTCTAAGCTGAGTTGGTGCTGAGGTCGGGCTGAGGGACCCGGAGTTCAGGCTGAGGCGGGCTGAGCTTAGGCTGGTGTCTGAGCAGGCCCACTTTTGGGATCACACCCCTGTCAGGATCCCCTGCGGGGACCAGATCTGGGACCAAATCCCTATTTTGGGCCCCGGTTCGACTTTCCTACACCAAGGAATCTGACCTGGGTGAACCCATATCCTGAGAGCTCTGTATTCGACGCCGTCACTGCTTAGCGTATTTCCCTGGTCCTTTTTTTTTATGATAACCCGACTGATGCCTATAATTGCTATGTACACAAAGGTGTTACAGTACTCCAAGCACTATTTCTACGGAAAGATTCTTTTAAGGACATTTGCAGCCTTTAGGTAATTTTAACCAATTTCCAGTAGCTAGCCTGCCTCAACTACAAGGTGTTATAGTACTCCATGCACGCTGGATGAAGCAAGATACACGGATCTGCTCACATGATTGTTGGTATGAGGTAACCGTTGTAAATCCCATGCTCTTCCACCAACGCCCATACCTCATATACTACGTGTTGCCTTTATTAGCAGTGGTAATAGAAAGGATTAATTCGAAATCCGGTGGCGGGGCAGATTCTGCATCTCCAAGGCACAAACCTTTCGTCGACCTGAGATAATTCAGAGCTGTGTAAGAGGTTGACTCGTGATTCCTTCATGCATATCAATTTCCCAATGAAGAAGGCGATGGAAGGCAACTATTCAGGTATCTCAGCAACCTGTGGGATAGGAAGGATGCTCCGCGGCTTAAAGAGGCTGGCAACTAGGGGTCGGACTCAAGAAGACGCCATGCAAGCTCACAGTCATATCCAGGTCCCCCCTCCTCAGGTGACATCGGGAGCTTGAATCTACTGTGGAGTACAGGGCTGCGAGGGATTTATGGGTGAGGATAAGCAGAAAATGGGGGCAATACAATATGAAGGTCGAGATACACTAGATAGGTAGCACTCAGGATCAAGAAGAGAAATGGTCTCACCCAGCACGAGCCAGCTTACAAACCTCCCCAACTAAAGGGAAAAGCTTATTCCAAGATGGACTTCTGCCTGGCTGTACATCTTCGCATTAACGATGTGGCAATGAATGCCCACCCACTGCCGAATCCTGGAGCAATGAGGAGAAGAACGCATGAGCAGCGCCCTTTGGAAGTGGATATAGATGCTCTAGAGCCAACAGGCTTATATGAGCAATCTTATGGCAATATTGGCCCCTCAGCTCCACTATGCCATCAACCTTGACGCGGATGTCTCTGGTACTGGCAAAGGCGCCTTTAGCTTCGGCTCACGGTCCTCGTGTTATCTTTAACCGGCTGTCCTGAGGCCTGCTCGCTCCCTGACCCACACTACTGCCTACAGATTAACTATGCCTCATATCTCCGGCCATCTATTCATGCGCATAGTACTCCAACACGCATCCTGGTGCGGCAGATATCTGCCTCGCCTTGGAGTTGTCCTGGGACATGAAGCCTTGAATCATGAAGGTGTAGCCGCCCGAGAAGGTAGTGGCGAGAAGGAATTGGCTAGTACCGTCAGCAAGCATTGACGAGAGTAGAGTTTACACTCAGGAGGATGATGCTTGTGACTAAGATGTATAAATAGTGTCTCGAGAGGAATATCTTGGTGGACTCTAGAAGGTAAAGGAAGGAGTGATAGCAGCCAGTATTACTTTTAGGGGCAACCAATAAGGGGAAGGAGCATATAATACTTAAATACGGCCCTTTCCAACTAAGAAGGCATAAGTATATCTTGGAACTCGACCAGTAATATTAATTAAGGCAGCGCTGTATATTACGTTAACCCAACTAAGTTCTCATCCCTATATCCTTAATTCGCTTCCAATGTCGTCACATCCCTAACCCCTTTCCTTTCTCCTACAATTCACGTCCGCGGGCCCTTGCATCAGTTATCCACCATCGCGATGTCTCCTGCACATAAACTCAAATTTAATCTATCATAAAATCCCTATATCCAGGAGGCGTCACCGGGCATTCCCGCTTAAGATGTTAACGGCAAGTCGGTTCCACCTGGCATGAAAAGCGCCAAGTGGCCTATCTTCAGGTACGTAAGGGGCGTTTACCATATGGCAATAAGTATAGAATGGGTTGCTTTGAGGTTAGCCAAAGCCTACAGCCTCATTCATGTAATCTGCCCCTGGCCAGCTGGCCAAGTTGGTGTCTGTGCTGGAACCATTTGGTCTCTTACCGAATGAAGGACTTCACGAAACGGTTCCGGAGTTACCAATAGAGAAGTCGTTCGAGATTTTGAAGGCCGAGACGGAATCCAACAGTAACTAGGATCAATTCGCTGTCAGGCGGCAGAACTAACCAGCTAGGCGGTCTCGGTCCAAGTTGATACCTACAACCTAGTCTTTAGTCGCGCTTTTCTCTCATTATTATATAACACTGCTCTTATCTCTCCCTACATCAGCTTCTCCAAAGTCTACCTCGCCTATACGTAACGTATAAGCTCAGGATTCATACATCCTACCCATGCTGAAGGAAGAAATGAGGTATTTAAAGGGAGTTTATGCTAGTAAGATGGCCTCAGTTGGTTTCAGCGGACAACAGAAGCCCTGGGAGGCATAACGAATCCAAAAGTATGTTACTTATACATGGATCCATTTACAAAGAGACAGCGTCTCGACTTAGACTTTAGTGAGTAACCAGCTATATAAGCAGCTAACCAACTCCTAAATAAAAGCCATATATCAGCAAAGCTCCCTACTACCCTCCACATTAATGCACGCTGTGAGAATTAGGTACCTATTTCTTCACCTTTACCCTTCTCATCACCACCTTTTTCCACATGCCATTTCCCTTCAAATTACTTTACAATCTCCTCGAGAGGCTCAAGAGAAACTCCAGGAGGTCATCAAGCATCGGCAAGATCCAGGAACGTGACACCATTCTTGTCCGGTTCAACAAACACAATGCAATCATTCCACGGCGAGGCCCAGAAGCCATTGCATTCTTGTCGTATCTCTTTCCCAAACGCAGACCAGACCGGATCTTTAGTCTGCAAGTAAGACAACTAGAAAGGGCTATAAAAGGCACACAGTATCTTCGATGACCCCAAATCAAGGATCTTCAGAGATGGAAAACCAGTAGCGGTTTAGACTTTACGTCCTCTATCAAGCGTGTAATGGCTACAACAGACTACGAATCCAGGGCAGGCCCAGAGGTAACTCTGGAAGAAATTAACGATGTCCTTAATCAGGTTACAGCCTTGTCATCGTTCTCGTCCACTAGTCTACGGGAAAGAGTTACAACAAAGCATAGCAGATTAAGCCGTGCAGATAACTTACTTCGAAAAGTATTCCGAGTCCTGCAGGGCTCAGAGGCCAAATGGATGATTTGCATGATATCAAAGAATTACAGCCCAGCCCACGTTCCAGAGGCGCTTGTAATGAGCAGATTCCATTTTCTCCTACCTAACCTCCTTTACTTTCAAAATTCAATCCCAGCTGCCATAGGGCTCCTAGGTAGCCCAACTATCCGGGATATATCTATCCAGCCAGCTGTGGATACTTGCAATGAGCTAAAGGAAGTCGCCAGTAGGGAGCTAGAGCCACAGGTTGGGATAATAACTGTGTGTGCAACCTACGAAAATGCAAGGAGCATCAGGCATTGCTGCCAATTAGCTGGGCCGAGAAGGATAAGCGTGGAGAGGAAATACAACGGAGAATATTATTAAATCTATATTAACCTAAACAAATCCAGAGCTAGCATTAAGATTTTCTCCAAGTATAGGAGAGATTTAACTAGTAACTACATGGGAATTTATCGGGCACTACGGGACGGCCTTAAGCTTAACACAGGAGGCTGCAAGATCAAGAAGCAGTACACCCTAGAGGGCGAGCTGCTAGTATGAAACGACGATAACACGAGAATCGAGCATTTCTACAAATCCGCAGATATATAAAACGATCAGGATTGTTTCTTAGAGCTACTCGAGATTTACCCGTCAAATCAAGCAAGCATCTTATAATTATATTCTACAATATTCTATTATTAGACGACATTGTCTACGGCTTAGAGACTCATGATAAACGGTAACGGCTACTTTAATCTCTAGTCCACCACATTCCGGGCCAGACCAACATCAAGTCCCGTAAAGTAATTAAATTCTCGTCTTTCGACACAGCGGAACGGCTCAGTAAGACGTTTGCTCAAGCCATTACACAACGGTAGGAAGGATTTGTACTTAAAGGTTGCGACGACCTCTACTTCTCATTTAACGGAAGCAGGCCATTTATTAAGCTCAAGAATAATTATATTCCAGGCCTTAGTGATACTACAGACTTCGCCATTATTGGGGGACGCCGCGACGCGGAAGAGGAGCATAAGCTCGGCATTGGTAGCCTATGGTGGACGTCATTCTATATTGGGTGCTTCGAAAATAAGGACAATGTCTACCGCTTTAATGAAGTTGGCTTGGGAAACTGCGAGGCTACGAGCACCTAGTTGACAGATCGAGGACTAGCTCTCCCAGCGACGACGCAGGTTCTGTCGCAGATGTTTGTGTAGGCAGGCAAAGCAGCCGGCAACAGGAGAAGTTGGGGACAGTTGTTGACTCCCAGTGCCTTGATAATATTTCCCTGGGTTCATTAAAGCGGAAGATAACTCCAGAGGCTGCCTTGTATGGTAATTCAACCGCGAGAATTCCGTGAGGCAGTCGATTGCAACGTTGATGCATCTATATTGAGTTACAACGTCTAGTCATAGAATTTGCCAGCCAACATTCCATCTGAGCATCAATTGGGCCTATCGTCGACTTACCATCTCCCTCAGGATCGACGCTCTTGTTGTCTGAATCGAAAGGGTCAACCCATTCATGGCGATAAATGTCTCGTTCTGCAATAGTGAACCCATCCATGTCCCGCATCCAGGAGAACAGATTGCGGGTAACTCCTTCTGAAAGATCTCTCTCTCGATCTAACCAGCTATAGTCCACTTCATATGCTTCATCCTCAGCCTGCGAGCTGTCAATAATGTAATCCTGAGACACTACAGGTATGGATCCTGTTGTTTGTATGTCCTTCCTACCCCCGACACAATTCCATGCGACAGACAGAAACTGAAGGTCATGCTTGGCTGGACAATGTGCGTGAAGCTGAACACCAAGATCGGCGTCTCTGATGTCCGTTTCTCCCAAGGGAGGATACGGGTACATTGGGGGAAATTCTCGGCGTGGTTCTTGGGTCAGAAACATCAGTCGGCATTCATCAGCTCGTGAGATAGAAGTTGCGTCGTGATGTATCGGAGACACCGGCTCCTGGATAAAGGAGAAAAGGGTACCAGTCCAGGCAGCTGCGTGAAGGTCAATCCTATTCAGACCAAGGAGACTGGAGGTGTTCCGTAAAAAGTCTTTGTGCGCGCCTGTGATGATCCCTCCAAGCCAGATACGAAATATGGGGACTCCGATCAAAGAACATGCGAGCCAAGTGGTGTAGGTTCTCAGGTCCTTTCAATTGCAGCATGGCCATTGTGCCTTGCAGCCATGCACCGCAGGCGTTGGCTGGTATGCTAGACTCATAAAAAAATGCTGCCCAGGACGGCTTTCATACTGCGAGCGTTGGCGCTTAGGGTCAGGAGTCTATCGAACTGGCGTAGGCAGCGTTTCTTGAAAAGCGAGGGTCTAGGTGTTTCTATGTGTCCCGATTGCCTGTATAGTCCTCGGGGTGCATGAGGTATAATTTTTCTGTTGTCCAGCTTGGCCAAGGGGAGAAGTAGTGCGGCGGCCAGTGCCGCCCGACTCTGTGGCGTTGTGGAGCACATGTGTACTAGCGCATGCTTGCTAGAGCCTGAGTGCACCCGTACCTGAATATAAGGGCTGTTTGCTCTTTTGCGTCGGCACACACGTGCAGGTACATGATATAGGCCAGCATATTTATGTTAATAGTAAAGCTGAGACTTTGTGCCTTCTGAGTCAAGGACCATGTTTTGCGTCGCCCTGTTGGAGCTCACTAGCTTGTGCTGTTGTTACCCATGGCAAATTTTGTCATACTGCTGCCACTTGAGCTGCTCTGGCGTTTGCAGCTTGGATAAAGCCGTCACGATATCATTTGGCTAAGTCCCTGGCATTCCTGAACGCGGTGGCTCCACGGCGGAAACTAGTAACGTTGCCAGTCATCCCCCATGTGTCAACTCGGGTCATGTGGTACTCGGGCCGTCCTCCGTCAGTCGACGATGCCGTGACATGGTGGGCGTACAACTATGTCGAGATGTAGGTATAGGCCGGGCCATCATACTGTGGCTCCAGTCTACCGTAGTTCTGCAGGCTGCGTGTACCGCGAGATCCAATGGCTCTATCGTAGCGAGCTTGTCGCGTTGCCACAGCTGCACTGCCGTCTGGGTCTTTGACTTCCAGGAAGAAGTTTGGCGCCATCCGCTTGTCCTCCATTGCCAACGGGATGATGTGGCTAGCGAGCTCGTCGCGGATTAATCGGTCAGGTTCATCGGAATATGCACTGTAGTAAATGTCTGGATTTGCCAGGGCAAGAGTTCCGTCTGTAAGCGGCTTGAGATTGCCAAACACGGTGTTTCTGTCCAATAGATGATTGGCTTGTCTCTGGCCGCTTATGGTTGGGATCACATCTGCCTTCACATCATCTTCGTCCTTCGCTCGGGCATTTCTCTCGAAAGGTCTTAAAGGCGCTGTTGGAGACCTTAGAAGGTGAGAGTGACGACCTCGGTACAGCTATTGCTGCCATGTCCTCTTCCAGGTCTGGCTCCTTTGCCGAGTATATTGGGTGAACGCCATGGTCGATGCTGCTCGAAGCCGTGGTTATATAAGGGGGTTGTAGATTTCTTGGTCGTGGTCGTCCCTGAGGTTGTTGGGAGTGGTGTTGGATCGATGGACTTGGTCGCTCGGCTTCGCGAAGAGGAGCTCATGGCGCCGATGGGCTGGTGGCTGCTTGTTACCGGAGGATACCTTCGGAGATCACGCAAGTCTGGACCGCCGTGCCTTGCAAACTGAGCAAGCTCTCTAGTGGCAGTGGGTGTAAGCTCTTGGGCAAGCCCTATCGGAGGCGAAGGACAGGAGGTCGTGTACAGGTGCGCCTGTCGAGTTCTTTTAAGGCACTGTGGATAAGAGGGATGTTGGACAATCTGTCCCATAACTGAGGCAGATATTGCCAAGAGTTGGGATGTTTAACCGGTCGTCTTGCGAAGGGTTCTCGACTCTTTGTAGGAGAATCGTTCTGCTGCGAGGGCCTGTCGGCGTGCTTTCGCTCTCAATATTGCGGTCTCGCCATGAGTGACCCATTGTTGAAAGCCGAGATCGAGAGTGGAAGTTGGGGTATATTTAGGTCGCCGCGAGGGTCGCCGCGTCGCTGCTGGGGGCTCGCGTTTGAGCTGGTGCGCGCTGCAGGAATGCTTTGGTCGGTTGGAGAGGAATGTTTTATGCATGCATGCGGGTCCGCAAGTCATTTCTCCGGGATGCTGTCAGCCAGCCATTAATCGTTTATTGATAGGAATGCATGCAGTTGGATAAGACCCATGGGCCAGTCATTCCTGGAGGGTCAAGGCACGGACGGTCAACACAAGCCCGTTTCGGAAGGGCAATCTATGTACAAGCGAGATGGTGTTGACCCCGCCCGCCTGGTGCAACCGGGCGCCTAAAAAAGGATTCACGTCAACGTGAATCTGAACATGTGGCAGCCCATGTTGACGATATTTGTTGAGATCATTTCGGTACTATCAAGGTTTCTTAGTCGCTCTACTGTTTGAACGTAATGTCCATGATCGTCGCGGCACCAGTGGGAAATGAAATGCGGCGAGTCACGACATTATGTATGGGGCTTATAGCGTGCTGACGTCATTTGTCGATATGACTTATAACTCCGAATGCTGATGGTACAACTGTGTGATGCTTGAGCATGTGTGAGCCCACTGAAGCACGCGGCTATTGGATTAGAGAAAGGTTTGCTAGTGTATTGTACAGACAGACAGACAGATCTATTACGCCCGGTAGGCCAACGCCCAAAGGGCTCTGAAGTTAAGATTACATACATCTCTCTAGTTCTTGCCTTGATCTCGCCAAACCCATACGGTTCTCGCCTTGTTCCTTCCAGTCTTGTCATTGCTTTTCTTCTTAGTCCCCGTGATTGTTAGTAGTAGCAGGTCAACTTGTGAGCATCCAAGTGTCATGTCAAACTTTATGAGAAGCCGATAGTTTACTACTCGTAGTTGATTATACCTGCTGCTATCAAACCCATTTCATGACCCCCTCACCCCCGGGACTTCAGATGTCAAGCCAGATTTCAAGGACTCTGCCTCTAAACATCGGATGCATATCCACTGCTTAACCGGCCTTGGGCACTTCTCCACTCTATGATTTCTTCTATATGTTTAATATTGCTCATCTTAATCGCATACTCTGTAATTGTGATAGTACCGGCAGTATTATCTCCGTCGAAAAGCCAGGCCATATTCTCCAAAGTACGTCCTCGAGTTTCGGGGTAGTAGAGCCAAATGATGACGACCATGGGCACTAGGATAACCACAAATATGAAGTAGTATTTCCGCTGTATGGCTTCAAGGGCAATCGGGTTGATAAAATTGTTGAAGAAAACAGCGATACCGGTACCGGTAAAGCATTTGGGATTGATCTAAGGAAGCTAAATAATCCATATAAGCTACAGTCTTTGTCCTGTATCTAGATATCTCTTTCCTACTCTCTAGTAGTTAATCTGAAGTCTTACTTTGTAAGCAAGCTACTAAGCTTCCTTTACTTGTGATATATACGATACGACTATATTCACTACGTACTGTTTGACAGCCACCTCACTTCCGCATAACAGGCCTTTGGGTCGGAACGCTCAGACAAGCCATTACAAACAGCACTCGGCTTCAGTAAAGACGACCTTTATAACACTATGTTAATGATAGCTAAGGATAACAAGGAAGTCTAGTCTTAGGAATGGAGTACTGAGCAGTAGGCCGGGGGCGGACTTCTCAGTCAGCACTGAGACTGGCTCTGTTCTTGCCGAGGTTGTTCTTGAAGAACTGGGTGAGCTTGTGGAACGGGATGAGGCCCACGCGATCGTAGAGGTCGATGTGACCGGCACCTGGCACCCAGAACATCTCCTTCGGTTTAGCTGCACGCGTATATGCATCCTCGCTGAACTCACGCGAGTGTGCCTGGTCGCCCGCAATAAACAGCATCGGACGCGGCGAGATAGTCTTAATATCGTTGAATGGGTAGAAGTTTATAAACTTCGTAAAACTTGAGAGCGTTGGACGCGTCGTGAGCTCTGGCGACGAGCCCTCAGGCGTGAACTCGCCACGCCTAGTGTGGTAGAAGTTGTAGGACTCGCGGTTGACAGGAGTTGACTCAGACGTGAGCTCATTCGGAGTGCCACCAGTATACTGAACCTTGCCGCTGCCTATCTCGATCCAGCGCTACCGCGCTGCCTTGGTAATTATATCCTTGCGCTGCTTGATGGTTTGCGACTTGTGCGGCCTATTGTGGGCGCCAGCACCCATATTGTACATACTTGACGTTGCGATGGCCTTTATGCGCGGGTCAATCTTGGCTGCGCTGATGACGAAGGAGCCGCTGCCATAGATGCCAAGGGCGCCGATCCGCTCGCGACCAACCAACTTGTTTGTGCCGAGATAGTCAACTGCTGCGCTAAAAGCCTCTACATAGAGCTCTGGCGATACAGTGTTGCGTGGCTTGCCCTTGCTGCTGCCCCAGAACGGGAGGTCGAGCGAGACTGTGACAAAGCCCTGTTCAGCCAACTTTATGGCGTAGAGGTTTGAGTTCTGCTCTTTTACTGCACCTATAGGGTGACTGACGACGATGGCTGGCAGGTTGATGCTGTGATTGACATTGTTGCGGATGAAGAGATTGCCTGCGATAGTCGTCTGGTATTGGCTCTCGAAGGTAATCGGCTGTATTGTTACGATATTACTACGGTAGAAGTTGTTGGCTCCGTACGACATATTCTGTGCCGTTGCTGACATTGTATGAAGAATCGTCGTCATGCCGAGCGCGGCGATGCCGCCGTGTCCCATCATCTTTATAACACTACCGTAGGTTGGTAGTTGGGTCTGTACACGGAGTTAACTGTGGAAGTTTGGAAATGGAATTCGTCTGTCTCAGGGGGCATGTCGTTGGTCTTATATAGTTGATGAGGCCAGTAACAGGACATTGCACCGCCATCGCTTGCGTCACTAGGTCGCCTACATTGGCCCCATGGTGCATACAAAAGATACACTCAACAAAGTCTCCATCTCAATGTGCCAATGTTACCAGGTTTCCCCCCCCCCCCCCGCCCCAAATGGCCTTGGTCAAGTTCCGATCCCCGGCAATGGCCCACGGCCCGCAATGCGGACCGCTACCGGTCCGAGAATCTAGGTAATAGCCAAGCATGATGACCAAAAAATATTATGCGGGGGGAGGGATGAATATTTACTCATCGTTCCCGCCCCTTCAGGTATCTTTCTTCGCAGTCGGTGTGATCAGTAATCGACGATCACTAATCCTTGTGCCTTGGGTAAATAATTTCTATTTCTAATTATCAGCGAGGGAGGCAGCGCTGATCATGGCGGAGCCTCTAATTAGCGCCACGAGGACAGTAAACGTCAAGCCGCTAGCACCCTCCTGTGGGTCTAAAGTCTAAACCAACGAAATACCCGCCTCTAGTTTAGCGCCAAGTCGAGGATCCATACCCACAGCCAATCTCTGGGATGTTTCAAGTCCGCTGGCATCTGATTGCCCCGGAGTTAAGCTTAAATGTCCGGGTTTTCAACTAAAGTTTGCTTCATGCTATCCAAGAGTAAGTTCATCTTGGGATCGATGCACCAAAACTACCTTGACTGACATCCTGCAAAGGTCTTGCTCAGTATATTCACACCCTACGCCTCTATTGTTGTGTGGGTTATATTACTGGGACGCCTGGATCTCTCATTTTTAAGGTTGACACTGTGTCATGTTGAAAAGAAATACCTGCCCTACGCTATGTCTCTTGACGTGCAGAAATCTGCAGGTCGGAGGCAAGTCCGCTATATACCCTGAGCAAGCACCCGTGATGGAGAATAAAGGTTAAATTAATTAACTGAGAGGGCATTGTGACATGATGTTCAAATTGTGGATAAAATTCTGTATTCTTTATTATCATTCATGCAGTAAAAAGCTTGCGGCAACGCTTACTTGAGTTGTCAAGCGACGGTTAGAAAGGGCTAGACTGGATAGGCTCAATAATAGGCTTTGAGGGCATGTTATACGTGTAGATGACGAATTAGGATTGATACTCCGCTTTGGCAAAGAAGATATGTCGAGGCGGAAATGCGGAAATTGCCCTGTCTGACCTCTGCGGACTTTAAGAGGGAAAGCGAAGCCCTCATAGTTTGTCCTCGGAGAGATCATTAATCATGACATCATCCGAGTTACAACTGTTCTCTAGTGTTTTAGAGTCAAATGTTAACTCCCTTAATTCCGCATTTCTACATGAAGGCGACCGTTATATAACCACGGAGTCTAGACTCGCCATGATCAGTACTCCTACATTAAAAACTCTTAATTCTCACCCGCAACTCATTCTCACCGAAACTCATTCTCACCGAAACTCACCATCATGTCGGCAGTCTCGATCGTCAAAGGATCTATCAAGCTCGCTGGCTTACTCTTCAAACCATCCTCCCTTTCCAACAAGGCTCCAGGCCTAGTTGTTATTCACCCTACTGGAGGCGTCAAAGAGCAGACCGCCAGCACGTATGCCAAAAAGCTTTCCCAACAGGGCTATGTCGCTATATGCTACGATGCGTCCCACCAAGGGGAGTCGGAAGGGTTGCCTCGATATCTTGAGGACCCAGCAGCAAGGGTGACGGATGCATCTGCTGTGGCGGACTACCTCCAACGACTTGATTACGTCGACGCCAACCGCATTGGCATCGTGGGAATATGCGCTGGCGGTGGATACGCTGTTGCCGCTGCCAAAGGTGACCACCGTTTCAAGGCTGTCGCCGTTGTCAGCGCTGTCAGCATGGGTCACGGCGTCCGCCTCGGACGTAGTGGTGACGATAACCCAGCCGAGAAAGTTGCCGTGTTAGACCAAGTCGCCCAGTCTTTGCAGGCTGAGGCAAATGGAGGCGAAGCGGTCACTGTCCCAATTATGTCTCCTACCTTGGCCGAAAACCCAACAAAAGACGCTCGAGACACATACGAATACTACCTGACGCCACGGGCACAACATCCGAACTCGCCAAACAAGATGCTACTTCGGTCAATGCAACTACTCATGAATTTTGACCCATGGCACTTTGCCGATATTTACCTCACCCAGCCTGTGCTCCTAGTCGCGGGCGAGAAAGCAAGCACGAGGTGGCACACAGAGACGCTCTTTAAGGTGCTCGATGGAAAGAATAAAGGATTAAAGAAGGTCATCATGCCTAACGGCGGACACATAGACTTCTACGACCAGGAGGATTATGTCAATCCTACAGTACAAGAGATCACGGAGTTTTTTAAGCCGGTAGTCTGAACTTCAGTTCTAGTATAACATGGTTTATAAGCAAACGGTAGATTTTCTACTACATTATTGTTACGGGGTACAGTGTTTCACGTAGCTTAGCGCGATGAATTTTCTTGGTCGTCGGTACTATAAGTACCTGACAAGCTTCCGCCACTCTAGAAAGCAGAAGCAACAATTTATCTCATTCTTCTTTTATTATAACCTGAAAAACAGTGCCTGTGTCTGATCAGAACCAAACACTTGCTTTTGTCGCCTTCGCCCCACTTCCGGCCCTTTTTCATTATCTCGTCTTTCTTCGCGTTGGAGCCCTCTCTCAGTTTTCTCTCTCTCTGAGGGTCTAGCAGAACGCGCACCTATGCTCGACTTGGTGGCCCGTTTTTACTAGTGATCTGGCCCGGGCTTTGAGCTAATTGCGTGGCCTTTGAAGAATGAGGAGAGAATTTGGAGAGATGGGGTTGGTCCCAGCAGCATGGTGCGCTAAATTAGAGAATGAGTTTGGTTGGCTGTGTAAAGAGGTCATGATTTGTGCAAGTGGGGCCGAAAGAGTGATGTCCCGTTTCGATTTGAAATCTGCGGGGGAAGTAAGGAGCGCATGCCAAGACAGACCCGGCCGATACGTCGATACTAGGGGACTAGCTCACATGGTCCCAAATAATTTATCTGGACAACAAATAGGCTGCGTGGCATTATACTTGTGCCATTGGCTCTCAGCATAACCACTCCTTAGTTTAATTGCCTCAGAATTCTTCTGTAGATATGTTTACCTGAAAATCTACCTTTGGACATGCTATAGAAGTAGGGCGGCGCTGGTGCCTTATGATAATTATAGTACCTTCTCTTACCGGACTAGGTTTACCAATGGCCTAGATATAGTCCTGTTATTTTGGCCTTTATTTATGCTACAACTGCCGCTTTTAGGTCGACAGGGAGTTATATATAGCCTCTCCGTGCTTCGCGTTAAAAAAGGAGAGCAGTAGAAGAAGTAGGCCAGCCCAGCCCCAAGCGCTTACTAACTACTCTAAAATGAGATACCAGCCTGTATTTTAGTTAGTAGAACGGTCTGAAATAGAATAAACAGCTATCTTCTTTCTTGTAATTAGTTGCTTCTAGGTATTATTAAATATATAGGAGTTAGGAACCTTAACAATTATATATATACTAATAAGCGACTAAATTATAGTGTTGGGTTGTTATAGTATCTCTTATTCTATCTATATCTTGCCTAATTGTCTATATTATTACTACCGGCATTTAAAAAGGGCAAGTAACTATATAGAGGCACTATAGCTCCCCCGTACTAATTAATATCTAATCTTTTATATATATAATATTCTACTTTCTTAATACTTTTGACTGCTTTAAGATAAAAGAAGTTAAGATTAGGACGGATTAGAGTTATATATTAGACTAAGAATAGCTATATATTTTGCTTTTTCCTATTAAAAGCTGTATTTTAGTCGGTATTAGATAGGGTACTAGGTTGTAAATAAAGTAGTATATAGGCTCTATATATACTAACCTACCCTAGAAAACTATAGGAAACTTCTCGGCAGTCTAATTAAGTAGTCTATATAATTAGCAATATTATTTAAGAGACGTTATAACTATAGCTTATATATAATTAACATAATATGGTTAGTTGCTAAATGCTACCTTAATATAGTTAAAATTCTTTTATAGATATAATAGGCCGAATATTATTATTTTTTAATAAATTAATAGTTTATTATTAATAAATTAAAGTATAGAAATTATTAAAAGATATTAAATATATAAAGCTAAAAAGCTAATATCTCTACTATTCTTCTTTAGTTAAATATAATAATTACTCTTTAATTTCCTTTTTAATATATTTTTAAAAAGATATTAAGGCTATTTATATTATATTTAATAAATAAAAGCTTACTATACTATATTTTAGTATAAAGAAATCTATAAGTCTAAAAATATAAAACTTATACTAAATATATAAAATAAATATATAGCTACTATTTAAGATTTTCTTTTTATCTTTTTAAGATTTTAATTATATAATAAAAATAACTAACTTTTATTATTTTATTTATTCTCTATTTCTATATATTTAAAATTAAAATACCTATAAAATACTAAAAACGTAGACATTAAAGCCAAACACAACAGGTGCCCAAGTTTTGCTAGCCCCTCTAAACAAGAGAGAGAGGGGAAACTGCTAGAGAGCTCCAACGCAAAAAAAGAAGAGATAATAAAAAAGGGCCGGAAAGGCCATAAAGGCAATAAAAGCAGTATTTGGGTTCTAATTAGACAATATCACAAGTTATCAAATAATAGAAGAATGAGTTAAATTATTGCTTCAGCCCTTAAGAGGGATAGAAGCTTGTCCGGTACTTATAGTACAGACGGCCAAGAAAAATTCATCATACTAGCTATATAAAACACTACACCCCGTAATATACTCCTCTCCGGCCCTTTACTCTCCAGAGTAGAAGGATCAACCAAACCATGCCTTTATTATTCTAATTACTCTCTTCCTGCCTATCTACAGCACTTAGCTTGCCAGTCCCGTATACTAACTTGGTTGATAGTATCCTAAGTATCACCTCCCAAATACTTTTAAATAATACAGGCCTATCTGTAGAATTCCGGCTATATTATAGGCATTAAAATCCATTCCTTTATACTTCTTGCAGCTATATAATAGTAAGCCCAAGCATTATAAGCTCTAATCTAATTACGCCATTCCGTACACTCCTTATCTACTATAATATTATTAGGATCTATACTCTAGTGCCTATTAATTTGGTAGAACCTTAGGCTTGTCTTAATAACAACTGGCTGCAACCTAACTATCTTAGTATAAATAAGAGATAGTTAATCTTTTAAAGTCAGTATATTTATTATTAAGAAAAGCGGCTGCTCTAATTAGGTACGCAAGACCCTAGTATTAATAGGGCGGAACAAGTTAACTTACCCAAGGCAATTACTTAAACCTTTTAAAACTATCTTAGTTAGTATCTGTCTCACTAGTAGAGGAGGCGGTTTTGCAAGAAGCTCTTTATTATATAGTCCCCGTCTAACAAGCTTAGGTTGTGAGATTAGACTATATTTCTTTTTCAGTATTCTATATCTATTAAGTCTAATTAAAGGACAGTTAGTTAGCATCTAAAGTCTATACCCGGTTTCGTTTAGCTCTAACCGGATAGTATATATCTATATCTAGACCATTGCTTCTTTAGTAAAGAGTCCTATAAGAAGATTTTTGGCCAAGTTTAAACTCTTTTAGTTACTAAACTTCCAGTTATTCCTTCCCCTGTTCTCTCAAAAAAAGAAAGCTATATAGTTGGCTACCTGCTAGCTATAGTTAGTAGTACTTGCTTGGAGAGATACAGAGACTCTAATCGCCTTTAGTACTTTTACACCAAGGCAAGCTTCTTTAATAAGGCTCTTACAAGTAGTTACGATTTTTTTAAAGTTAAGGCTTTATTTTATTGTATCTAGATAAGTGTCGATAGACCTAAGGCAATTAGTAGTACAGTTATAGATTCTAAGGGCAAAATATCCAGGCATATATATAGGTATAATAATAAATCAGTAGTCTTCTATTAGTTGTAACTATTTAAAGTCTAGATAGGCTGGCTAGTTATAAGAAGCAATAAAGGGATTAATATATATAATGTCGGTAAAATCAAGCAGCTGCTATCTAATTAGGGCTAGAATATAGTTATTCCAAAGCTCTGATCCTTAAGCCAGGAAGCCTTCTATATTTACTAGATTTAGTACTAGGTATGCCTAATTTTCCTTAAAGAAATTCTATAATCCAGGCAGCAATTAAAGCTTAGGATATATATTAATGCCGGGAAAGTATTCTATAACTATCTTCTATATTTCTTCTACTATAATAGTGAAATTAGGGTTAAAGTATAGCGGCCTTTCCTTATATTCTATTGGCTAGACTTGGCTAATCTTTAGTCTACTTATAAGGATTTGGGTCTTAAATGGGTCTTGAGAAAGATCTTTACTTGCCTTGTAACTAAAGTTATAGCGGTTTTAGATATTGACAGGATTAGAGAAACAGATGCTAGATAATTATGCGCTAAAGTTATTATAGAAAGGTAGTTAAAATAATTAAATAGTAGGATTGATCTAATTAGCAGTAGACATAGGTTTAATAGACGGTATTAGTGTATCTAGATTAATAGTTTCTAAGAAAATGCTGGGCGAGGACTTAGAAAATTTATAGCAAGAGGAGGTAGGTTGTAAAGTTTCAGTTATATAGATATTAGACCCAGAATAATAGCTAGATTTGCCTTTTCTTAACTATTTATTGCTTATAGTAACTTTCCAATCAGTCTTATATATAGTGAAAAGTATTAGGAAATCAAGTAGGTAGCAAAAGGAGGAGTGAAATATAAGAGAAGTAGCAAGAGCTTATACCCTTAGGAAATGCTGTATAGGTAATTAAGCAAAGAGGTTAATATTGTTAAAGGTAGCCCCGGCGCTTTAGAAGTTGTAAGCAGAAAGAAAGAAAGGGTGACAGTAATACGCCTTGCCTAAATTGCTTCTTTAATACCAGCTAATATTTAGAGGTAGTTAGAGGCCAGGTAATAGTTAAAAGTAATTTATAAGTATTGGTGGGAAAGGTTTTGAGGAAAAGTTACCTTGGGTGCCTATAGGGTTTTGTAGACCAGTAGAAGCAAGCATTGCCTTTATAAATTACTCACGCTTCTTAATTACTTGTTTCCCTTTTTGCCTTCCCTCTAGTAATAGTATAGTCTAAGTGCTTATTGAGACTAGTAGCTAAGGTTAGTAAATTACTAGGCCACCGTTCCTTTTAGGCACTTTTTGTATCTTTAAAAACCTCCCCTCTCTCTTATTAATTTCGTTTAACCTTTCCTTTCGATACTATCTCTCTACTATATTAAGTACCCTTATACTGCTCTGATTAGAACACCAAATAAACTGCTTATACCAAACTATATACCTATATCTCCCAACCTTTTTCTTTTGCCCCTCAAAATGTCTTCTTGCAGCCTATAAAATCTGGACAAGAAGGGTAAGGAAAAGGAGGAAAGCAAGAAAGAGCCTATATATCCTCTATATAAGGCTAACTGCCCTAAACTAATTATTAACTACAGCATCTGCACTATCTTTATAGACTAGGGTGTACTCTTATAAAATGTTGTCTTTAAATCTAACCTCTATACTGCCTTTGCTTAAAACATTTTAATCTACACTCTTATCGGTCGCGGCGTAAACTAGTATATTGTATGGCTTTTATTAAAGCCTACTATTAAAAAGATCCTAATTAACCTCTTCCTCCTTTTTTTACTAAACGAGAATTGCAAGTTTCTATACAAGCACCTATAAATACTAATAGAGATAGATACTAATAAGATATTTGTCGAGAAGGTTAATAGTAAGCTGTATAGAAAGTATATATCTAATATCTGCCAATTAGACAACAGATATTATAGACCTGCCCTCTTTGTTGCCTTTTTTAGTCATTAAAACGCTTCTCTCTATAATTACTGTCTTTTATATATATCCCGGAACTTTAACAATAGTGTCACGACCCTGACAGAAATAGGACCAACGGTTAGTTCTGCGAAGAAACAACCCTACTAGGCCAGCATACCGGCCAAACAAACGGCACAAGGGACCAAGCCACAGGTTATATAATCACTAATTAGATAAGGTAGGATTAATTGGAGCGACAATTAATCCCAGCAATCTAACACTATGGAGCGCCAGAAGCAACTAGCGCTCTAGGCACTCTCCTATACTAAATCGCCAGGAGCAACTAGTGCTCCCGGCAAGCCTCACTAAAGAAATAGATATATAAGAATACACTTGTTACCAGATAGCTAGATAGCATGAATAGTTCTTTAGCAGTTAATCTAAGTATTTACCCTCAAATAGCTTTTATTAGCTTGTAATTATTATTAGAAACCCCATTACTTAATTACCCGCCTTATTATATATCTTAGATATAAACCCTAATCTACGGTTTAGAGGACCCAGGAAACCTTAATCATTATATTTTAATTGCTCTTATTTATACATTATAATACAGACTTTAAGTAATATTATACGTGATATCTTTATAATGTCTAGATTTGAAAACAATAACCCCTAGCAAAACCTTCTACAGGAATTAGACGACACTATTAATAGTAATACTAGTAATAATAACGACGGGATAACCAACAAATAACTCTAGAAATTAGTCAGTAAGGTTAATTGCCTCCGCACCCTTATAAATAGGCAGGCCAAACAGAATGAGGAAATAGAAAACCTTAAGAAGGAAGTTACTACCCTCCAAGCCGCCGCCGCTATTATTAATACCTTAATCCCGACCAAGGAAAGCGTTAGGCTTAATAGCCTGACCCCTTATAATAGAACCCCGGGCTAGTTATAGCCTTACCTTATCTAAGTCAAGGCCTACCAGCGTTTTAACTATATAGACAGCTAAGCGGATGGAAAATAAATTATATACGTAGCCTTATTCCTTAAGGAAAGAGTGCTTGCCTAGTTTAAATTATACCTTACCGATTTTATCAACGCCAAAAAATTTAAGAAATACAAGTAGGAGACTTAAAAGATATTTAGTAAATATGAAAACTATAAAAATACTCTCTAAGCTCTATTCTAGGACCCCGATGAGAAATAACAAGCTAAAAGAGAATTATTAAAACTATAATAAAAAGGCCCAGCCTCGGCCTATATAGTAGAATTTCAACAAATCTATGCCTAAATTAATTCTACTTACAATACCAAGATCTTTATATTCTACCAGAAACTAAAAAAAGAAGTAAAGAATAAGTTAGCTAGATATAATAAACCTAATGACTTCCTATAGTATGTTAAACTAGCTATTAAACTTAACAACAGGCTCTACAAGAGACATTAGAACATACGTGGTATTAATCCCAGACCGTTCTAGTAAAGTAACTAAAGAAACAAGTCTAATACTGGAAAAAAATATAACTATAACAATCCAACCTAATGGGGATAATAATCGGGCCCTATAGAGCTTAATGCTGCATAATAGAAAGATAAGAGAGACATTAAGTACTATAATTATAATAAGATGGGATACTTTACAAAAAAGTGCCACAGCTCTAAGAAAAATAAAGATTAAAAGCCTGTACCTAAAGGCTCTAGACAAGCCAATATAATTATCCGTACTAGCAGACCACTATGCTTAAAAATATAATAGGCTATTACCAAACAATACTGCCGGTATAAAATAGAATAGCATAAACTATGCCTAGTATACCTAGACTAGGTAGCGGAAAATAGAAGAATCCTATTTAGCATTACCCCCTAAAACTTACCTACCAACAACAAACAAAAAGGCAAGTTAAAAACAAAAGAAATAATCTAATAATAATTATTATAGCTAGTATATATAGAACTAGACAAGGCTAAAGAAACTAAGAGGTACTTCTTACTTAGCTAGACAGCCTACTATAACAACAACTACACCATATATTTAAGCAACAAGGAAAGAGCCAACTAGTTTCCCAAGGGTATAAAATAACAGCATACCCTAGCTGTAGGAGGACAGAAGAAACTCCTATATGACTTAAGAAAAGAGCTAGTAGGGGAAATTCCCCAAGATTTACTTATACCTTAAGCACAGCAAAAAGACCCGCGGGCATATTTAAAAAGAGCACTCCTACTAGCCCCTAGAACTAACATTACAGAAGTACTAATTACAGGACGACCCCTTAAGCAAGTAATGCGAGAACCAAGGAAGGAGACCAAGAAGAATAGAGACATAGAGAGGATATTCTCTTGCCATAGTTACCATCCCAGTATCTCTTAGGCCTTATATATTTACAACAAATATAGAATCTATATATAGAAGAAAGCAAGCCACAACTAATTCTCTTAGAGGTACTAAGGGTAGAACATCTGATAAACTTACAAAAGAGGCGACTTTAGGGAATAGGAACTTAAAAAACAACACAACAATATAAGCTATATAATATTTTAACTCAACCTATATACCCCCCTAGCATGCCTATATAACCCTACCAGATAGCACATCTATAAGAACAAGAAATGTCAAGTATATATAGACGATAAGGTTAAAGAATAGTATTAACTATAGTAATAAGGATAAATCCTCAGCCATATAAAGCCTATAACGCAGGATAAAAGCATATAACAACTTATAGAAGACCTATAATAATTGTAGAGTATTATATAATAAAATATTAAAAGTATCGACAAAATTCTAGGAAAAAATTACAGACAGCCAAAAAACTAGACAAGCTATTTATAAAACCTCAGATAGCAGGAGAAACACCTATAAGGTACTTATATACAACAAATACTAATAACGACTATTAATATTTAAAGATTAAGGTAGAGCTTAGAGCCTACCAATACTATATACTTATTAACAATAGAGTATAGAGAAATTTTATCTCCCTAAAAATAGTAAATAGATACTACCTTACACGGTACAAGAAAAAGGAACCCTATAGACTTAACGTAGTTAACGGTATAAAAGTTGCTTACAGAAACGGCATTATTGATATAGAAACCAATCACCTCTAGGTCTAGATTTAGGACTATATTAAGCAACTCTTGTTTAATATTATTAAGACGGCAGATTATTAGTTAATTCTAAGAATACCTTAGTTAAGGAAAAACAATCTTTAGATAGATTAGACCACTAGCTAGATTTACTAGGCAAACCCTATTAGCTTAGCAAAAGGAATAATTATATACTATAAAGATAAGCAGAGCTTAGTCCCTAAAGACAGCACCCAAATATGCGTTTAAACAAGCCTAGCAACTATTTCTTAAAATAGAAAGAAGGACTCAGTCTTTAGGCAGGCTTTAGAATAGCCCCTAAATAAGCCGGCACAGTAATAGCATAAACTAGGCAGTCTGCCGTAGACTAATAAGAAGAACTTACTGTTAAACTAAATATAATACAAATCTAATAAAAAAGGCGGTCTAATATAAACCGATACAAGAAAACAATAAATTATACTTATAGCATAAGAATATATTAAGAAAATCCAACAAGCATTAAGACAGATACAAGAGATTTAGTACATATAATATAAAACAATACTTATAGTTATAGTTACTTTACCTACAAGAACCTTACAATAAGTACTAAAGGCCTAAAGGATTAACTTAGTAAAACAAGTTAAGCCTATTCTCTAACAATTTATTACCTATCTATAGACAGCTAAGGTAGCAGAGAAGGATCCTTAAAAGTTTATACCCTAGAAATACTGTAAGTACTTAAAGCTATTTTTAGTAATACTTAACACTAGACTACCTAAATATAATAACTAGAATTATAAAATACCCCTAGAATCTAGAAAGATACCTAAATTCTCTAAAATCTACGGACTTAACGAAATATAACTTAAGATACTTAGGGAGAATCTTAACGAGAACCTAGAAAAAGGTTATATTTAACTATCTACTTTACCTATAAAATATCTAATCCTCTTTATACTAAATAAAAACGGGAAACTATAACTTTATGTAGACTATTGCTAACTAAATAATATTACTATTAAAAACTGCTACCCGCTATCTTTAATTAAGAAACTACAAGACTAACTATAAGAAACTTAATACTTTATAGCTTTAGACCTTAAGGAAGCCTACAACCTTATTAAAATAAAAAAAGATAAAAAATAGAAAACAGTATTCTAAATATATTATAGATATTTTAAATACCTGGTTATACTATTTAGATTAACTAATATACTAGCATTGTTCTAAGCTATAATTAATTATATTCTTAGAGAGTATTTAGATATCTTTATAGTTATATATCTAAATAACATTCTTATCTACTTTAAAATGCTTAAAGAATATAAGGAACATATATATAAGGTATTATAAAAGCTTTAAGACGTAAAGCTTCTAGTTAAACTAGAGAAAAGCAAGTTCTATACCAAGAAAGTTAACTATCTTAAATATACTATTTGACCTAAATAAATTATAATACAAGTATTTAAGATTAAAGCCATTAAATACTGGCCTATACCTATAAATGTTAAGAAAGTTTAAGGATTTCTTAAATATATTAACTTTTATAGATAATTTATTAAAAATTATAAAAGACTTATAAAACCCCTTATAGACCTTACCAAGAAGGATAAAGAATTCTAATAAACACTAAAAGCCTAAGACACTTTAATATAATAACCTAGAAAATTCTAGAAGAACTAATACTAGTTAAAGCAGACCCTAATAAGGTCTATAAAGTTAAGACTGATGCCTTAGACTTTGTAATAAAAAGATAACTAGATTAATAAGATAATTAAGGCAAACTATACCCTATCGTATTTTTTTTAAAAAAAGCTTAATAGCCCAGAGCTTAATTATCCTATATATAATAAGGAACTTATGGTAATAATTAAAGTATTTAAGAAATAGTAACATTATCTTATAGGAGCCAAGTACTAAATTTAAGTCTACACTAACTATAAGAACCTTATATACTTTATAATAACTAAAGAACTTAATAAGTACTAGATTAGATAGGCAAAGTTCTTATTATAATTTAACCTTAGGATTACCTACTATAAAGAATCTAAGAACGGGTAAGTAGACATACTTAGCAGATAGCTAGACTACCTATAGGAGGTTCTACTAAAAATATAGAATATCTTCTAAGTTACCCCTAACAGAGACTTATTGTAGAAACTCTAACAACTAGCAATAATACTCTAAGCCAAGGTTAACTTTAGCTAGAAAAACAAGCTTAAGGTAGTCTATTAAAATGGACCCTTAAAAGCCAAGAGATAAATAGTAGAAGATAATAGAATATTATATTAAGAAAGACAACTCTTTATACCTATAGACCTATAAAAAAAACTTATTAAATAAATCTATAAAGCCCTAGTATATAGATACTAAGGAATTACGGTAATAATTAAAAGAATCAAATAATACTACTACTTTCCAGAAATAAAGAAGGAAATCTAGACAGTTATCTAGAATTATAATATATATTATAAGAGTAAGACCGTAAGGTATAAACCTTATAGCCTGATATAACCTCTACTAGTACCTAATAGACTATAGTAATCTATTAGCTTAGACTTTATCGTTAAGCTACTACTTTTAAAGAAACTAATAATAGGAGCCTAGTATAACAGCATCCTGGTTATTATCGACAGATTTATAAAGTACTCCTACTTCCTACTATACAAGGAAGTAAGTAATGTAGACAATCTTATATATACTTTCCTATAGGTAATTATTAGTAACTATGGTATACTATAGAAAATAGTATTAGATAGAGGAATAGTGTTTACCTCTAACTTTTGGTAATTACTTATAAGACAACTCGGCATAAAATCAAAGCTATCTATAGCTTTTTACCCTTAGATAGATAGATAAACTAAAAGACTAAACTAGATTCTAGAACAGTACTTTTATAGTTATATTAACTATAAACAAGATAACTAGATACAGCTACTACCTATAGTATAGTTTGCCTATAATAGTATAGATATAGATATTATAAAGGTTTCACCCTTCTATACAAACTATAGCTATAAACTAGAAGCTTATAGAGAACCAATCTCCGGGCTAGAAGCATAATTAGCCATAAAAAGGGTAACTAAAATTTAGAATCTTTAGAAAAAGCTTTAATAAAAACTACTCTTTATATAAAAATAAATAACAATCTATACTAACAGAAAAAGGTTAAAGAGACTAACCTTAGAGGAGGAGAATAAAGTCTACCTACTCTAGAAAAATATTAAAACTAAATAACCAAGTAACAAACTAGACTACAAAAAGATTAGACTATTTAAAATCAAGAAAAAACTATTAAATACTAACTTTAGACTCTTATTACTAATAAAAATATAGATATACCTGATCTTCTATATATTACTCTTAAAATCGGCACCAGCTAATATATAGCTTAAAATATAGATTAAACTTGATAATAATAAAAGAGAATAGAAAATAGAAAAGATCCTTAATTCTAGAATATATAATGCTGATACTAAATACCTGGTTAAATAAAAGAACTATAATAATAAAAACAATATCTAGAAACTCTTTAAGAACCTAATAAATTACCAATAGACACTACAAGACTTTTAAGGTCAATAAGAAAATTAGTAAGGACCCCTAGACCGTCTAGATCTAAACCTAGGAAATGCCAATTAAAGATTCCCGCAGCTCTAAAGAACTATATATTAGTAGTAACCCAAGCCTCTTCTTTCTAATAATAATGCTCCAACTTAATATCCTCCTCGTCTAACAATTAGATACCATAATAAAATAACTTAGAAAATTACTCCTTAGCTTAATACTTTTAGCAGCATAAACAAGCCAAGCAGCCTACAGTAGTTTACAGCTTTATCTAAAGCAAAAACAACTCCTCCTTAGTATTAATTTCTTCCTTCTCCAAACGCTCTTACTCAGACAGTAAGCATTTTACTACAAAAGTCAGCAAAAAACTCAAATAGGAAAGAAAAAGAAACCTACAGAAAGCAGCCACATTATTCCCATTACAAGACTTCCTAAAACAAACATACTCGCCATACTATAAGAACTTAGGGGCAAAACAGCAAGCATAATTTGCCTTAAAACAACAAGAACAAGGCATAGTCTTAAAAACAACACCTTTCTAGTCAATAAGGTTAGTAAGAGCGGCTCGTTTATCAGACTTCTTTTAAGTCTTTTCGACCCAACCTCAAGTAATATACAATAACATGGCAGGAATAGAAATACGCAAAGGAAAGCATAGAAAACACAAAAGAAATAGAATAAGAAACTCACTCTAATCTTTAGGGACAAAGATACAAGGAAGGAGGGGAATAATATTATAACTCTAACAGAAATAAAACTAACGGTTAATTCTACAAAGAAACAACCCTACTAGGCCAGCATATCGGCCAAATAAATGGCATAAGGAACCAAGCTACAAGTTATATAATCAACAATTAGATAAGGCAGGATTAATTAAAGCAATAATTGATCCCAGCGATCCAATACTATAGAGCGCCAGGAGCGACTAGCGCTTTAGGCGCTCTCCTATACTAGATCGCCAAAAGCAACCAGCGCTTCCAGCAAGCCTTACTAAAGAGATAGACATATAAGGACACACTTGTTACTAGACAGCTAGATAGCATAGACAGCTCTTTAGTAATTAATCTAAGTATTTACCCTTAAATAACTTTTATTAGCTTGTAATTATTATTAGAAACCCTATTACTTAATTACCCGCCTTATTACATATCTTAGACATAAACTCTAATCTACGGTTTAGAGGACCCAGGAAACCTTAATTATTACAAATAGGGTTTTTATTATAGTCCCGTTTTTTAAGTACTAAAGTATCCCTGGTTTCAAGAAAAATGCCTATACTAACTGCCTCTATTATGTTAAAGGCGGCAGCTATACCTTTAATAAAGACTTCTATATTCCTACTATTGAGGCCGCCACTACTCTATTTAATTACAAATTTGAGGGAGCTCCCCAATTAGAGCTTATCTTAGAAAGATATACCCAAGTTAACAAGGAATTTGACTTTAATACTGCAAGAAAGGAAGTAATTAGTAAGGTAAAGAGTTTTAGGCCTAGGCCTAAAAAGCCAAAGCCTGAAAAGAAGAGATCTTAAGAGTGATCGGGAAAAGAATTAAGGTAAAAGGTTATATAGGGTAACAAACATTAGATTTACAGAACCACTACTCTCTATTCTCGCAATAAGTAATTAATTTTTATATTTTAAACTTTATATATTATATAATGCTAAAATGAATGTATACTAGGCTTTAATTAGAGCAAGTTAAAGGTTGTAAGGCAATAAACAAAAAAAAAGAAGCCCCTAAAAAAAAGCAATATAGAATAGGCAAGGAGTATAGAAAAAAGAGCGGTCTATACTAGACTGCTTTATTTTCTTTATCAGACTTAGTTATTACAGCTAGTTACTTTAAGTAGCTTAATAAGACTAGTAGGCAAACCTATAGTACTTTAATACAGTGTGTAGTATGTTGTAAACAGGAGAAACCCCCCCTTTTAAGATAATGAAATAAAGGTAAATATAAAATAGAAGAAAAGCAAAGAATTTATAAGATTAATTAATGGTCTAATCAGCAAGAGTTATTTATTCCAACTATTAAAATGTCAATATACTAGTTAAATTATAGTAGTTAGTAAGATAGCTGCTATATTTAAGATCTTATTATAATGCCGAAATATTAAGACAAGGTTTCTAAGTCTTTAGAGGAGGACATAGAAATAGGTTCCATTAATTATAAGATATCTATAGATATCTATTAAGGGAAAATATCTAAAAAGTCTTAATACTAATTAGAGTCTCCTTTATTATCCTTAATCTCTATATCTATAATAGACAAGAATGGGTCTAGAAAAATATTATACAGTTATATTTGCTAGAGCTTGTGGCCTATAGTTTCTATCTTAGGCAGGTTTTCTGTCTATAGTAATAATATTTCTGGCTCCTAAATTTTATTATATTTAACAAACTTCTTTAGCCTTTAAAGTAAATATATCTTACTAACTTTAGCTCTATTTAGTGTTTAAAGCTTGTATATATTGCTTGGGAAAATAGAGTCGATAATATATAGACTAAACCACCAGTATATTAACTTTCTAAACAATAAGTAATTAGTTTTCCTTTACTTATTAATAACAAGAATAAAGTTGTCTTCCTTTAAGAGTATTAGTCTTGAAAACCTATAGTAAGTATCTCTGGTAGCTGCTTGTTGCCTGAATTTAGTAATAGATTCTTGCACTAGTTCTATATCTTTGGCTAGATTGAGAAGAGACCTAAGGCAATAGTGTAAAGCTTCTTAAGGCAATATATGGGGCTTTTATACTTGTACTCTCTAGGTTAGAATGTTGGTTTCTATTGGGATAACCGGGTTATATCCATAAAGGAGATAGAATAGGCTCTTTTTATATAAATGCCTTAACAATATATAATTAAAAAAGAGGGTATATAGAAGAATATATCTTTATTCTTTTGTACTGTCTTTTATTATCTTGGTTAACGCGGCTATAAGAGTAAAATGTCTGTATTTAATAATTTTGTTTACTTATAGGTTATATGCCGAGAGAAGAATCTATCTGACTCTAATTAGTTAAAGATACTGTATAAATTCCTTTATATTTTCTCTGCCTTTATTAACAATAGCTTTAAAAGGTAGTCTCTATTTAAGTAAGATATGCTAGATGAAAAACCTCTTTATATTTTTAGCGTTAGTAATTTTAAGAAGTATAGCTTTAATGCAAGCAACTGCCCTCGCCGGGCAGCCCCATCTCCCCGCGCCAAAGACGAGATCCGTCTGCTTGCACATTAGGCTCCTCGTCTTCCTGTCGGCCTCAAGCCAACGCTCTGGCCAGAAGACATCAGCGTCTGTGCCAAAGAGGGAGACATTGTGCGCTATATCCCAGGTGCTGTGTCTAATCCTTGTCCCTGGCGGGATAAACTGGCTGTTAAATGTGTCTCCCTTAGGGCCGACTTGCTTTATGATGAGTCTACCAAAGGGAGGGTTTACCCTGAGGCCCTTGGTGACAACCGTATCTAGGTAAAGGAGCTTTGTTGCCTCCTTATCTGTCAAAGGCTGAGAGATTAACCCTTTGGCAGCAGCACGGTTAAGTTTGTTTTGAAGCTCTGAGGCAACGCTTGGGCTGGCTGTGATGTGTGATATAGTTATCTTGATTGTATTAGCCGTTGTATCTAAGCCGGCGATAAGTGGGAATATGATCTTAGACTCTGCCAAGCAATGGTCTAGGCCATGATTTAAAAATAATCTCTAGCATTTAAGTAAGCTATTGCCTGATGGTAAGGCCAATTATAATAGCTTACTAAGAGGTCTTGTTGATTTTTTGCATCTGGCCCCATCCGGCTAGCGACAAGTTTTCTGGCTATCCCTATGAGGTACCCAATACCCTAGCTGTCTGTTGGCCTTAGCCCAACAAGCTTAAGTAATATGTTTGAAAAGAAGATTCTCTAGAGAGGCGGAATGTCTGTGAATACTTGGATCCAATCTAAAGCCAGCTTTATAACGGTAACAATACTACAAACGTCCTTATTTGTCTTGAGCAGGCCTAGGGGCTTGCCAAACGCCAATTTAGACTTGGCATTATGGGCATAGAAGTCTGTAAGTCTTCTGAAGTTGACTGGATTTGCTGACTCATCAGAGAGGTACTTACGCTTAATTAAGCTGACCAAGGCCTGGATCTGGGAGTTGAGGTTAGACTTAAGGTTTAGGATGTCTCTGCCTATGTAGCCGGCGGCTAGCTTTAATTGGAGGGACATATGGGCATGCTTTCCTATGATACTGCCTATTATGTTGTGATAAGGGTTGAGCCTTGTTGCCTTGTACTAGCTGCTCCGCTTGTAGGTTGTACGGGCTGTAGACATTTGGTGTAGGTAGTCGGGATTGGACGCCAGTAGATTATTGGGACTAATTCTAACTATGGAGCCATATTTCTTTGAGAGTTTAAAGTACTCTAGGTAGGAGCGGCCAGAAAGGCGGATCTGCAATATTGGAAGGTATGATATAGAGGCGAAAAAGGGGCCGGAGAAAGCTGACAGCCGACTTCTTGTCCGGAATCTGGTAATTAACAGGTATAGTATAATAAAGAAGAGGAAGATAAGGCCCATGGCGGAAGGATCTGAGTCTATATGTAAGTCCTAAATAATCTGGGAAAGAGATGTACAGAAGTTCGCCATGGTTGCCTTAATCGATAGGCTCTGGTATCCAAACAGTGTTTACTACAGTCACTACTAAAGGCAAAGACTTTCACTCCAAGTTGATTTATAAGAAACCACAAAGATACTGGGGATTTTGCGATTAATAACTACTGATAAGGACTTAATAGCCTTTACTAAAGGATTACAATATTTACAACCTCCCTCTTGTATTTTAAGAATGCTCCGTGCTTACTAGATTAAGGAGGTACTCATACTGTAGACGGTATATGGCTTACAAAAGAACCATGCCTCGGGGTCTTCCCTATATTATGCCTCATTACTGACTGTGTAATCAGATACAGCCCCTAAATACTAGTGGGTATGTGCCTAAGCAGCCCCCGATGAATAAGTTATCCTCCTGCCCCTGATAGCTGCTGCATGGTTGTTGAAAACAAGCTCGTCATACCACCTCTAAGATTTTCCCACCCAAATACCGTCTTAAGTAACTTTTATAGCATTGGTAAGAACCTTGTGATATAAATCTGTTTGTCATTAGTTAAATTAGATGTTTCTTGTATTTATCTGTTAATACACCGAGTCTGTACTTAATAATGGCTCGATATTAATTTCAACTAATATAATCTTTCTACATAGCGTGTCTGTAATATATTTTTAAATTAAAGTAGTAAAGTATTGCTTTAAAGTATTAAACCGGTCTTCCCTACTGTGACAAACTATTTCTTTAGTATATATATTTGGAGCTACTAATATAAAGTATAGATACTTAAATTGGGACTATCCAAGATATATTAAAAGCTGCTCTAGTTAGGTAAGTGTTATATTGTAGAAGCTGCCTTCTGTACCTAAAGGAAAGCTTTAATGCTTTAGATAGTAAGAGATAGCACGAAATATAAAATCTACCTACTTTTGTATGTTTATTGCTGCATAAAGTGCGTTATTATTGCTTGGTCTATTTAATATAAAATTCTCGTATGCCGTTAGGCTTGATTCGCTATTTATAGATTAGAATGTTGCTAATAATTACTTAGGTATTAAATAACTAGGTATAAGGTAAAGACTGGGCCCTGTTTTTTTCTTCTTATATTTAGTATTATAATACTGCTAAATATTTAATTGCTAGAATAATTATTGTATAATTATCTTGATCCTAAAATATAATTAGCCTCAAAATCCTTAATTTTTTATCCTTATATAGTTACTGTATACTATAAGTAGAATACTTAAACTTATTAGCTTAAATATAAAACTTGTCCTCTGGCTAGAATATAGTACTATACTTGTAAAAATATACTTTAACTATCTTCTCTAAGGCTGTTTGATGTCCCTAAGATTTCTAATTATAAAGTATACTTCCTTTTAAGTCTTTTCTTGTTGTAAATGTCTTTTGAAAAACCTAAATGCTATTGTAGAATGCTTAACATCTTGGTAGGCAAGGATTACTGTAATTAAGTTGATGTTGTAGAATAGTTATTAATAAAATCAACGTCGGTATTGTAGGACTTGTTATAGCGACGTGGAATAGCTTGTAAAAATAGAACTGTCACCTAGGAGATGAGAAGAGATGAAGAGGAAGAGGCGAGGTTGGGCGTAGAGTAGAGTTTATCTGGTTATCCTTATTATGAGGACCTTGGATCAGCTGGCTATACCGGCAAGCCGAGATAGCGGACGTGTTAGTCTGTATCCCTAACACCCAGGCCGCCCCGTCTCAGATATCTGCAGGTGAGTCGCTATGACTGCCTACAACGGCTAGGTGAGGCTGTTGGACGGCGGCGCCTAATCTATAGAGAAATAAGATTTCGGAGGATTCACTATTCTGTCCCATCAGGCATCTATATCGACTAGCTCTAGAATTCACAGGGAAAGGCCAGTCCCACATACCTGACCGGGAATGGGTGCTGAAACCAGTGGCAACAGAGGACGCCTGTCTAAACCTGCCCGTCCATGGCTGGCCATACTGCCTGGCCAGAGTGAGGCCTCCATTGCTATAAAGATGCCCTCTCCTCCACGCAGTCCTCATATTGTGGCCCGGAAATGCCCTCATAGATGATGCCCCCCGCTCACAGGCTGGCTGGCTCACGTGTTGGTCGGGAAGCTTTTATCATCAACCCAAGAGGCACAGCAGGCCTGGCAGTTACGGTCTCACGGCTAATGGCCAAATGAGCCAGCCCCTTTTTTCTTCTACCGTCTTTCTTTTATCTCTCTGGACTGTGACTTTCAATACATTATAAACAATCCTGCGTATACTCTATTCCGCGAGGCCATGGTTGTACGTTGCCATCCACGTACACCCAATACCACAGCAGGCACGAATGAGGCTTTCCTGCCATGGAAGTAAAGCTCCCAACAATACTACGGCCTTGAAAAATCTAGGTTCCCGCAGCCGCATGCTCGTTCGTCATCGTGCAGAGGCTCTCGTGGCAAGGGGCTAGAACACACTTGCGAGCCATAGAGCCTAGTCCCGGCTTGCCCTCACTTCTACCCTGGGCGATGGCTTCGGAGGTATTTTTACACACCTAGAGAGGCAGCTGGAACCCCAACAGAGACATAACAGCCTCTCGAGGCAGTACCGCGAGGTTGTCACACAATTTGGGCTGACACTGTGATTGGCACCCATACCCACACAGGAGACGCCGTGCCTGCTCATTATGAGGCAGTTGGTGTAGAGCAAATCTTAGCACTATGCCCTGTAAGTGCCTCACCCTCTGCCTTGACGGTTCACCCACCTTGAGCGCACAGAGGCATGACGACCTTACATTCGTGCCTTGATCCGGTGGTCGACTACGGTGGGCAGCCCAGCTGTATCGTCACATTGCCACCCACCCCAAGCACACAAATGACACTATATACCGCAGTCGTGCCTTGATTCGGTGATCAGCCCTGTAGGCGGCCTATTTATGTCGTGGCATAATCGCGCAGCACATGTTGGTCTAGCCGGAATGGTACGACGACCTCGCCCATTGTGCCGCAATTCGTGGGCAGCCCAACTGCGTTGTCGCATCATCGTGCAGCACACGGTTGACCCTATCACGTTCTAGTATTCTCGGATATCACTGCCAGTTCGAGTTATGATGTCCATGTCACTTCATGGCCTGTCGTTTGTCATGGGACCCAGGACGCAGGGGAGGAGATCCAAGACCGGCTCTACTGCTGGGTTGACCCTGCTTTTTAATGATTGAGAATAGTCCTTTTCCGGCCTTCTGACACTCAATCACACATAATGTAGTACGCGGTGTAGATGGCCTTTGCCAAAATAAGCCCGAGTGGCTGCTCGTTATTTGTACAGTCGCCCAGAAAACGTGCACGTCTGTCTGGCAAGCTCCAGGAGCATGGTCTTCCCTCCCTCTTGTTGCAAGTCGGACTCATATAAGCGGACTCCACTTTCCCACTATCTTGATCTGCTTTACCACACTTTTCAACCTCTTCCCTCAATTTCCCTAGCTCTCTTGGCCACTCAGGTGAAATCATCAGTATAGAGTCGACTCTAAATACAACATGTTCTAAGGAGCTTCAACAGCTTTTCCACAGCTCTTTGGGTCCATCATTCTGGGATAACCATGAAGAATCGCCCAAGCTGCGTCAGCGGATGCGTGCATGCGCCTCTAGCAAATTCCTATCTCTGAACCACACCCTGCATAACAACCCCACAACCGCACTCACGTTGTGTGTTTGACATCCAAGGTCATGCTGGATCCTTCAAGTACAGCTGGACTCGACAGATCAGGGGCGATTTCTTTTGGTCCGCTCCGAAAAATAGGTTGGCGTCTTCGACGTAGGCTCTCGACAATACTAATGCTGGTAAATAGTCCCGTACAGTATAACATGACAAGGACAAAAAGATATTTAAAACATGTCCCGAGGTTGGGCTCAAAGGAGTTTAAAAACAAAAAGAGGAGGACCGCAAGGGCTGAGTATATCCAGATCAGGAGAGGTGCAAGCAGGCGCCAATCAACTCGATTAAAGATTGCCAGGTGAGAAACCACCCCAAGTAGCGCGGTGATTGTGCCTAGCATGGCAAGTTCTGTCTTGTCAATCATGGCTTAGTTACATGCACTGTCGTCAAGAAGGCAGGGAAATTTTCAGAAAATGCATCAATGGACAAAGCGAGCGGCAGATGTCTCCTGGAGTACTGCACCAGCAGAACTTATAAAGAGGTGACCTGGAGATGAGCGCCTGGGTGAAAGCGAGCGCACGCATCAAGCATGGCCGTTTCTGGCAGACAACGGTGTTGGTTGACTGCTAAATTTGGCGGCCAATGGCAGGCCCGGATGTGGTGTTGGCATCGGTGGTTGCTGGGCTTTGGGGTCTTCACCAGGAGTCTCGCCAGCGGCGCAGTGCTAGAGCTTCGGGGGCATTTAGTCTTAGCGCCGACCGAAACAGCCGCCTCCGTAACGGCAGTTGAGAAGCTAAGAAGGCAATGCATATCACTCATAATGGCACAGCATATTCTATTGAACGTGAAATAAAAATTCTGCGTGGTTGATTGTCCACAGAAAGGTAGATAGTGCTGATACAGCCCGACTCCGCACCACTTGGCCGAGCTGCCGTCATGCGTGTCCCGGTAGCCAGGGTTTGGTCAGGAATCAACAGTCAACAAAAGACCCGCCAAAGTTCAAATACACGTTGCAGTCACGAATTTAACCATAGTGAGAAACAGGGCTCAGCTGTCCTTGCATTATTTGTGGATCCCTACTGGGCACGCTTGAGTCCGCTCGAGTCGACCGGCGCTGGCATCCACAGAGCTTTTGAATAGCTGGCGATCTGATCTTATACTGCCGCGGCTGATCGACAAGAGTTGGCCGGTGCTGCTCGCGATGTCACAAGGGCGGGTGGCGAGAACCTCAGCGCCTAACAATCTCTTTATGTGGACGCTTGCTACGACCACAGGGCTGTGCGGAGCTCCATAGTCGACTCGTTGCTGACCGGCGTCTCAATGCATGCGTGCTCGCCGCTGAGATCGGGAGGTGACCAGCAAGCGGTACACCATTTGTTCCAACTAGCGCCCTTTCATCCTTTAGTGGAATATAGGAGGCATTTCAGACCTGGTGTTCTAGAAGTGCTTACAGGCCACGTACTGTCTATCGAGTTCGCATTACACTGAGCTCACAGTACTGGTTTAAGTTCTTTCGAGACTCGAGGTCGGTAATATAAGTACGTACGAAAGTTTTAATAAACTGGTAGTCAAAAACGAATGAAGTGTAGTACATAAAAGGAAACCTCTGCACCTATGTAGACTAGTGAAAACCAGAACTGAGTTGTAAAGAGAATAGCAACCATTCTTGCATTTCTGCATCGTCTTCCCTCCCCTCCGTCATTCTGCTAACACCCTATCCTTCTTAATGTCTAGTCTTGTGCAAAATATCAAAGGAATTTCTCACTTCCATACTCTCAGAACCCATATCTGTCCCCATTATAATTAATACAACATTGATATGACTTGACCGAGATTTGATTCCCACGCTGAGTAATGTTTGTAGAAAATCTACTTAGAATGAGATAACCTCTATTGCGGGGTTTAAGGGAACAGACAACTAATCTGAGATCGAAGATGTCTTGAACGTTCAATTGGGCCGTAGAACCTAGATACCCAGTAATGAATCCTGAAAGGGTTGAGAGGCTATCTTGGTTAAGAGAATTTCCTGTAGAGTCTATAAAGGTATCTAGGACAATTGAGGCAGAAACAGCTTCCGAGGGAATGAACTGGCCTTTAGGATACCGTTAACTACCAAATTCTTTTTCCTGAAACTTGATCTACTTACCATTTATATTGACAGGCTTGGCAGGAAGTTGATAGAAGCAGTCATCGTCAAATAAAGGTATATTGAAAACCTGGATAAGTGGCGGATTATCGTTATTTACCTTTACCACAATTTAGATATTAGGAAGGGTGGTAGAGCAAGCTAAAGCTGCTGTAAAGAATCCCAGAAGGGGGAAATAGATAATCATGATGCGGTTGACGGTTGGTGTAAGATAGATAGATCAAGCAGCAAGTTGTATCAATGTAACTAAGTATTTTTCTGAACTTAGGGTCTATAGGGTATACTTTAAACAGAGTCTAGATAAAGGCATTTACTTAAACAGATTTGGGTAGTATACGATTTATTTAAAGAATCCTTTAAATACCCACTCAGAGTATTTATTTTTATCTTGAGAGGCCCGCAGGTCAGCCCTATAGAGGAGGCTGTTCTTTTGCGGGCCGGTTGGCCCGGTACCACCACCGATGAGGAACCGGATCCGGGAGACAACGCGCTTTCAAGACGCTTGTTGACGAGAATATCGCGGATAGATCTAAAAATAGATGAATCCCCTACGTGCAATCCACCGGTTGCAGAAGAAAGGGATAGTCGCAGCTAAACCTCGTTATTCCTTGGCATGCCGACCACGGGAAGCTGCCACTTCTCCGGCGCGGGGCGGCGGGGTACGTTTTCGACTGTTTCGGCTCGATATGAATTTGTGTCTGGGTCTCCAGCATTAAAGCTACGAGTATTTCATCACAGTATGTTGGGAAAGAAGATTCCAGAAACATTATACGATTCTCAACCCCGCCTGATCGATGGTGGCGGCATTATTGTACTATACATGGACTACTGCACACGGTCCATTTGTACAAACTGTCTCGGCTTCGGGGTTGGGGGGTTAGCTCACAAGTTAACAATCGTACAGTCCGCCGATGATCGCGGGGAATGGCAATCTCGAAATGACGGTTTGCGATGTGCGTTCGGCAGAGGTGGAACTCCGTCTCGGCCGGGTCTAACTACCGCAGCACTGCAGGATGGTGGTAATGGTCGGCGGCATTGTTGTCCAGCCTCCACCCAGCGTCGGTTGACGCCGTCGGCATTCCTTGAGCCTGCCAGAGAGATCCAGAAGTGCTGATTCGGTATTTAGGCGCCGCGGATGTCCGGTCGAGCGTCGTTTACGCTGGACCGGTCGATAAGTGGGGGTGATGCGCAACACCGACGGTGTGCGCCAGAGATAGACGCGATCGCCGCGCATGCGTTCGGCTTCACGGCGTGACTGTCCCAAGAGCCGGACACAGCAAACGACCGCTGCAGCGAGGACAGTAAGCACGTATTCCGACGGGATCACAAGCCGGCCATCTACCTCCTCGATCCCCACTAGGGCTTTTGACGCTATTATCAAAGCGCGAGACCTCGCCGTGCCGGAATCCCTTGGCAACGCTCTGCTAAATTCAAATCATATACAGGGACAAGGGACATTCCCGAGCAATCTGCTTAGTCGCGAGTCACCTTAAGCTACAACAGGCTCTCCAAGCCTATGCCGCCTGCCGCCGCACAACAGCGCTTCTTCGATCAAGTCTGGGATTTTCCCAATGCTTTCGTGCACGGTAGGTGGCTCGGAGAGGTCCTCTCCGCCATGCGTGGTCGGAGGGGCCAATAACATCCGTTACCTAGAGTCGGATACTCCGAAGATCGAGGCGATCACAACGCCGCCGCCTGCGCAGCTGGTCGATGACAAGCTCAAGACAAAGGATGTCAGCTTTTGAGGTGGCTCAGAAGCGGGAGAAGGAGCTCCGCACCGTCATCGTATAGGGATGGGCTCTGTAAGACAATTAGCAGCTTGACTTAAGACTTGTTAGAATAAATGCAGAAGCACTCTATTTGTCTTACTAGATCTGGGGAATCTGCATCAAAACTGAGGATATTAATCCCCCCAGGACTGTAAACGTGCCTGGCCGGGGCCGTGTCCCTAAGTGTGGGGCTTTCGGGTCTCGGAGCTCGTGAGTAGCTAATGAGTGGCTCAGCTTGTCGTTAGGTGTGTTTTGGCTGACTGGCTGTGTTTATGCCGATGGGTATCTTTGCTTCTTCCAGGGCCACACCGGCGATGTTAGTAGCCCTGATGGGCCAGGCATTGGGAGTCTAGAAGGAATAGAATTTACCCTCTGTCAGGAAAAGGAAGCAGATATTTACATCTGGGCATATCTTAGATAGTTTCGTACATTGCTTCTAAATGTTAAATGCCTGCTGCTTAATAATTCAACTGTCTTCTAAGGATGCTTGCAACATTGTATACTGCGTGTATTAGAACTTGAGGTGTGTGGTTGAAATTGACAGTAGAAATTACAGGCAATGAATAGCACCCAGACTTATTTCTTCTAAAGGTTTAAATATTTTGATGGACCATATAGGTCTGACTCCTAAAATACAAGTATAAAATGGGCTGGCTGAAGTACGCAACTATAAACTTTTTTAATACTGCCGCCCTGCTGTAGCTACTTTCTGTTCTATTTATAGTAATAAACATCCACTTTTCAGTTTTATTGCAAGAACTGAGTTGTATAATTCAGCAGGTAACGGGCCTAGAGGAAGGCAGCTAAATCTAACCGCAGGTTTCTAGGCGGTCTGTATTAGGACGAAATTGCTTCTAGCCTTATACTAGTACTAGCAGCCAGCCTGAGTGAAGCAACATTATGTCTTAGAACTTCCTTACAGAATGACTAAACAAGCAATAGGCACATAAAATATGTACTTTTTAGGCTATTTACCTGGGACGGGAAAATTTAAAAGCCTTGTATTGTAGTTACTATAGCTAATAAGGCGTACATTAGATTATTGGTACCTTCCTTGCTATTAGCTTGTGCTTTATTCTAGCCACCGCGTTTTGATATATTACCCGCTAGACTTGGAATTAGGGCCGCGTACCACGCCTCGAGAATAAGCTGTCTCTTGTATAAAGCTTGGCGTAAGGCTTATTAAACAAACTTTCACGATTCTCAAGCAGTCTTAGTGTAGCAAAGGAGTTCGCATCCCTCCTTGAGACCGCCGTCATTATAAACCCGATTTACAGAAGGGTGGCCGGCATCCAGGGAGCGGAGACTGGGGTTCCACATAAATGGAGTCTGAAAGATATATGTTTGAAATTAATGTAAGATTTGTATCGAAATCTGAGAGGTTTTTGAGACAAAGTATGACTTTAAACCAAGCCTACTGTCCCTTAATTTAAACCCTACTCTATTACAGGTATATCGGATTGTATATATGGTAGCTCTGCAAGCATTGAGTGTGCCAACATACTTGAGATCAATGGTTAGGGTCGTGAAACTGAGCTGCAGCCTGATGTTCAAGCTAATGCGCGCTTATAACCTTACCTGCCATCTTGCAGTGCCTTAAGAACAGGCTTATCAAGAAGGCCGTCCCTGAGAGGCTGCTGTACAGTAGGTAAACTCCTCTCAGACCATAGATATATGCGTCTAGAACCTGCAACTTCTTTAAGCTCTTACTGGGCATTTTTTGAAGCTCCTTAACAAATGCCTTGCTCTCTTACGCAATGCCGGTATCAAGGCCTTCCCATTGGAGCTTTACGCTTATTACATTTTGGAATACGGTACTACCAACATATACCCCTAAGGCCATTCCGAATTGCCGCATAAATGCGTACATAGCTGCTGCCGGCCCTTTCTTGCCCTGCCTGTATATAGCCTGTGCGGCGAAATTCTGGGCGTTAAGAACCGCGCCGTGGCCTAGGCTAAGTATGATGAGCACAGTTGCCCATATTATGGTTAACATGTTTCTATTAAATAAGACCGTTAGGAAAGAGCCAACTGCAGTAAGGACCTAGCCGAGCCAGATAGGCCAGCGATAGTTTGCTGTACGGGTAACTAATGCCCCGGTGACCATCGAGCTTGGCACAAGCGTAACCATAATGGGCAGTGTGGAGAGGCCGGTCTGTATAGGGTTATAGGCCTTGACGGCAAGGAAGTAAAGCAGTATATAGTATAGCTGGCCATAGATCTGGTTTACCGTCAGCCTATCGAGTTGTAAGCCGAGACAGCAAGGTCTCTACAAACAATAAGCCCTTGGATTATACCGCAGATATAGGTGACGATTAAGCTGACATTCTAGAAAAGGCTCCGGCAGAGGAAGGGCCTCTGATACTATTTGGCCTCGTAGATAAACGTCCATGTTAGCCCAACTACTCTAAGGCATAGTGGAATAATCGTGCCGGGGCTTAACCAGCTGTATTGTATACCGCCCCACAAAATAGCAACGAGAAACACAGTACCGGAGAGTATAAAGAGGGAACCTCCGATCCAATCTATTCTTCTAAACTTTTCTAAAAGCATAGCAAAAGGTGCTTTAAGGCTGGAAATACTCGGCAAAAGCAACAGGCCTGCCACGTAGAAGGGGAATATAGCGTAGAATACCTAACGCCAGGTTGAATTCTACGCAATAATACCTCCCAAGACAGGACCCAAGTAATTTCCCAGGGCCTAGGTGCCAAGACTATACTAAATCAGCCGGTATTAACTAGGAGGGTAGTCTCATATATATAAAACTATACCACTTAGATCTAAAGCAGAGTGGGACAATATCGGTAAAAATAACTAGGCTTAGGACCATAATCCCGGCCCTGCCGACCCCTTGAAACACTCTGCCAACTAGAAGCGGCGTAATTCCCGTAGTAAGACAGTAAAATAAGGTCTCAAGTGTAAATAACATAATGTAAGCGCGAAGTATGGCAGCACGGCCAAACACATGGCTGGCCTTAGCAAGAAACGGCATCGTAACAGTGCTGGCTAAGAAATATACGGTACCAATCTAGATGCCCTAAGTTGTAGTTAAATGTAGATTAAGAGCGATGGCCTAACGATTATCAATACTAGATTCTATTATATATAATTGGGGAGCCAATATTTAGAGACATAACTATAATATAGGAGTCTAGTGCCACTATAAAAGATAGAACAGACAGTGTTATTATAATTAAGACGTGTTAATTACTTGGTGCCCAGGTAGAAGTCTAATGAGCCACGTGCTTGTCTGATGGGAGAAAACGGTGGTTGGAAAGACTGCTAGAGAGCGAGAAGTGGTGTAAAGTTATTATAGTCGGAATATTAGAAGGAGTTATATTCTAAAGGGCGGCGACGGAAATATAATGTACAGCCGGTACCCGTGTAGTTAATACAAGCCCCTCGTCTCGGAGCTCCTCTGCTTTCAAAACCTTTAGATCTTTATGCGTAGGCAGTGGCCGTCTTAAATAAGACATAGTATATTCTAGGTAACTAGAATGACCAGCAATAATGGGAAAGTAAGCGTTAATACAGTAGAAGAATAATGGGA
This sequence comes from Diaporthe sp. PMI_573, assembly GCA_021399435.1. NCBI lineage: Eukaryota > Fungi > Ascomycota > Sordariomycetes > Diaporthales > Diaporthaceae > Diaporthe > Diaporthe sp. PMI_573. Next base: position 54,838 of record JAJTUP010000149.1, read on the forward strand.
GATTGGGTATTTGTAGCGAAAATTCGGAATAAATGCGGCCCTTTTATAAGTACAGCCGGCTAGGGGAGACGTTTAGCTATGCCTGTTTAATCTCGACAACCCAAGAGTCAAGAAGACTACTAACATTAGTATGTCAACGATGCCTCCCAGGAAAGAAGCCAAACTTATCTAGCGCACTAATATATCTTTAGAATAAAATGTTTAAGTTTAAGATCGTGTCATTTCGTTAGTCATTCTGGGTAGTTTCGAGTAAAGGTACCCGACGAAATACTATATAGTACATACCCTAAAAGATAGAACAGGAGTTACAAGGTAGACCTCGCAATAACCTAGACTACCTATATGATTGTAGGATGTGGAATATTGGTACGCAACTCCCTGAAGTCTGCCTTCTCTTGACCCTTAAATCACTGTAGCCCGCCCAAACTTTGAGACACTATCGCTAGTACTGTACCGAAATTGATCCCATTCAACGACGTGGCTCTGTGAACACAGTATCCAAAAGTTCAAGCGCAGAGGTTAGACTTATAGCACTAGAGTACAAGCAAAGCAAGACATACTAGGAAGAACTCTGCTTAGTCAGGAAACCGCGCGACCTGACCGAGACTCGTTCAATTTAAACGAGTCCTAATTCAATTGCTACGCATGCCAGCAATAGTATTACGTAGGCTCAGCCTCGTCTGGAGGTTCTAAAGGCACCCCTCGCGCTTTTGGTGAAGGCGCATGTAAGGCGTGGGTGCCGTGATATGCGATTTACGAGCTAGTCGTACGGTCACGTCATTTTCACCATGACGCGAAGGGATGGGGCTGTTTATCCCAGCAGCATGGTGCGATACATTTGGCAACGAGTTAAGCGCATGACCGGTTCACCATCTGCAGCTTGTGCGGGAAAGGACTTTCCTGTATTGCCGTACTCATCATAGCTCTCACCGCCTTTGCTGCCGCAGTTTAGCAGTGCCTGCTTTGGGACTATATGGGTCCTCTACGCCTACGTAGATATGTAGTGTCCAAGTAATCATTAGAATCCATAGAATTAGGGTCCAGATCTTCGGGGGCCTGCTGAAGGCGACTCGACCTCAGAAGCCCAATCTCATATTGTGAAGGGGCTGCTTGAAGGATTCCTCCTGTCCAAGGCGGGGTAGGGGGCCGCCTATACGATCTCTTGCCCGGGGTAGCGGCCGAGCGGGATGTGGCGTCGGCCCCGCCTAACCCCAAGCTCAACGTCGCCGACGAGGTCGATCACTTTGTGCACCCGACGCTGGTGTGTGTCTGCAAGCAGTTCCTGGAGCTGGCGATCTCGATCAACACCCGTGCGGTAGAGGCCGTGGAATCTGGGATGAGACTGCCCAAGAGTCTCCGGCTTGAGTCACAGATAAAGCACCTCAGAACGTTGCCCTATACAGCAAGCGTCGCCTCTTTGATCTCTTGTATCCGAGCCTCGGAAGTGCGACTTGCATTAAACTCCAACGCCGGCCTTGTGGCCTAGACTACCCTCGGGCACGACTGGGTCTTCCGCGTCGCAATATGCAATAAGCGCGTGGATTGCTACGGTTCTTCGCTGCAGTCCTTCACACGCTGGAAGTGGAGTGATTCTACATAGAGGCTGATCCGTGATGCTGTTAAATGAACCTGGTGACAAATGTTGGTATCAGGTTAGCATGCCTCTATGGTTAGAAATCTACTTAAGCTACCTTATGATGGGACAGATATGTCAAATGCTATTTATATTTCCTTCACCCGGATGTCGATAACAGACAATAACGGGTACATCTTTGTCGAAAGTGTGTAGACTAAAAGGCAGCACTCGGTAATGTGAAATAACGCTGGCCGCGGCAACAGAATCAAGGAGCTAGATGTCTATCCTCCTCATTACCGTCGCTACTAAGTACAATATTATCTTTTTCGCCAAGGTCTCGCCAGGGCACCTCGAGGACCCGCCTCCGAAGGGAAACCAGTGTCCCTGGATACCACTGGTTACAAGCTGTGCCTTGCAATCGTCCTCCGCTGTCCTCGGTCTATTAGGTAGCGCGGGGACACCTGACTGGCGAAGGGGCCCACTCTGGGGCTCGTCGGGGTACCTCAGGAATTGCTCTGCCCAGAAGCTGTCAACTGGGTATGCGGGCCTTATCGCCGAGAGCAGTGGACCAGTGTTCCAAAATGACTCGTCGAGACCACTATCCTAGTTGGTGGACACAACTAAGTTATCGCGCCCAACCTGCCGGCCTCCTGTAAGATAGAAATCGGAACCAGGGTACCTCCTACCTACGGCTCCTGCAACATAAAGTCTCAGGGTCTTATAGTAGACGGAGTTTAACAGGGGCGCTCTTATGAGTTTGTCAATATCAGGCTCCCCGGACCCTGAGCACGCGGCGGCTATCTCGGATTCAATCCGACCTGCAAGGTTCCTACTTTTCCCTGGATAATTTGGGAGGAGACAAATCAGGCAGTGTCTCTGTGCGTGCGGCCATTATGTGCACAGTTTCTTTGTGGGATGATGGCATGCCCATACTTCCCATGTAGGTTGTTGTAAATATCGACTTTAAAATATTTTCCGCATATATGTTGAGCCTCTGCTTAAAATATAATCATAGTGGCGGTCCGAGGCGGACCGCCTAGTTTCTCGTCTTATAATGTAGGGTGTTGCATTATATGTTGACAGTAAGGTCATCAAGACCTGCGTACCTACAGCTTATAAGGCAATATAGTTTGCTGTGCTTTTATAAACAGTCTAACGTTAATGCTTTCTCTCGGGACTTAGATTGTGCTAAGACATAGATTCTGCTGTGGTTGCTCTTCCACTAGGCAGAATATAAGAAACGCGTCCCTTGTAATGGCTGGACCTGTTAGCATTAACCTACCTAGTTGCAGCAGCAGTACTTGCACGGTTTCTACCGCCAGGAAGGAACGTGTTGAATGATAATTAGCGCCAGAGCTTAACTAGTGGCTGAGAATAAGTCCCTTTTGCAACATTAGCCACAATGCGACAAGATACTGTTTTGGCCCCTAGAGCCCTTACAGACACTGATATTAGCGTGGGTGGGTCAGACTTGGCATGTCTAGATATACTAGTAGGGTACTGGGGTAGACAAGTCTTAGTGAGCTTGGAGGCAGCGTAATGCTAGTAAAGTACCTAGGTATTGTATATCCTAGCGCCAGTGATACTCCACCCGCCCAGCCGCCCCACCCTTTAACCTCCTCGGGGCCGTAACCTCTCTCTGATCCCCGAGAAGAATGCAGGTCTCCTAGTCCCTATCACCTACCTGGGTACTAGAATTCCTAATGACACCCCCATTAGCTTTAAGACAGTAGTCTTAATACTGCTATAGACTATGTCTTTACAGAATGTCAGACATAAAACTTATTAATTATCTAATCCACTTATTGTCTAAATTTCTTTCCACAGCATAGACAGGAAAGCATCAGCCGTACAGCTTTCTTTAATACTTTCGCGCTGCCTCTTTCTCGCCTAGTAACAACACATTCTGCATTTTCCTCAAGTCTAGTTTCAAGACCTGGGTGGCATATTATATTGTCAAGCCAACAACAGTAAACGCTTATAGGCAAGCCTATTGGCGTCGACAGTTTGGTACATTAGACTGCCTGCCGGTTGGTAAAAAGAAGAGGCTGGCGGTAAAGGTTAACAAGATGCCCCCCCATCTAATAGTTACAAGCCTCGTCCTTTTAATAAAGCAGGAAGCTTAACCAACTGACCCGGCTACTGTTAATCTAGTACCTTCCAAATGTCCTCGTACAAAACGTAAAGACTTTGTTTTATTATTATCCCCAGCATACCCGGCTCCTAGCTATCCTCAGCTATTTAAGGACGGTTCTAGAACAAGTACTGATCTTGCTCAACCAGCCGACTCAACTATTAGCAGCCTCGCGCCTATTTGGACTCCTTGTATATCTCCTCCCAGATCCCTCGTCGTGGAGACTATATACTAACAAGCATCTTACAGGACAACAAGCCTTCATGCCAACATATTTATCAACTAATCCTTCCCCAAGGTCCTTACAAGTATTTACCAACCTCTTGTATAGGGCTACCTTCTATTAACTATCAGGTACCATTGCTTAAAGCCCAAGCGACCCGGTACCGTGAGTGTGTGTCTATAATACTGGTGCCTTGATGCCTGCATAGTTACAGTAGGATTGCACCCTTTATAAATCTTTCGGCAACTACGCTTGCCTACTGTGTAGAAGACTAAGCGGCCGCCACTTTCATAACGCCTGTAATGTCCTTAAGCGCCCAATAAACAAGAAAGGACAGAGGGCGATAAGCAGCCCTAACCTAATGCTCTCAGCTTCCAAGATTCTGGCAAAGGATTAGATAGACTGCCGGCCTTGTATTACCAACCATAATTAGTTAGCCAAGGTAACCCGAAGTTTAATGTCATGCATGTCCCATAGCTTCCCCCTTCATTTTCTACCTAGCAGATAACTTCTGCTTTTACTACTACTATACCACGGCACTTGCGCTGCGGCCTAAATCAGCCCCTATCCGACCATCCTTCTACCCCTTCTGCTTTAGCTAGACAAGTTAATACTGTTCCCTCAATAACCACTGGCAAAGACGATGCCCACTCTTCTTTTAACATACTAGGTTCCTTCTACTACTGCTGCCACTGCCGCTGTCGCTTCTGCCACTACTGCCACTGCTGCTGCTTTTATCGCCCTCATTCTAACCCTTGTCCTCTTCCTTATTCTCCCTATCGTCATCCTTATTGCCATTACTATCTAGTATAGTAAAGTTAATAGGGAAGTCAAGGAAAGCCTTAGACAAGAAAGCCTTAGGCAGGGAAAGTTTTATTACTGTAAATATCTTTGGTTTTTAGTATTTCCTATTATACGTCTTTAGATGGCGCATTTAGGGCACATTCTATATAGTACTTATACGCATAAGATACTCTATAGCGTAGACTATAGTCTGCAAGCATTTTATTACCTTTATCATTACCTTTATAATTTATAAGAGATCTTAGGAAGAAACATCTAGCTGTATGACCGGTAATCTCCGTAACTTTAATTGTAATTTAATTCGGCGGCACTCTTTGCTGCTAGGAATGTTTTCAGTGCCGCTACCAGCATGCTTATTAACGTCTCTCGAGCCATAATCGTCGGAAATATACTCGATATTAACATGTTTAGTACTGGTATTTTCCGCCTTCTGGCTTCCTCTGTCGGAGCCAGGGCTGGCAGAAAAGTCGCCATCCTTATCTATACCGTTTTAGATAATAACGGCGTTATCGGTACCGGCCTTACCTTTGGCAAAACTGTCAGAGTTGCTGACAATAACTGGCAAGGTTACGAGCTTTAAAGTATAGCTACTCTTAAGTAAACAATAGCTTGAGCAAAAGTTTATATCCAGACAATCCTGGTATTTATAGTGTAGATTAAACAGCCTAGTTTGGCAAACCTTATAGAGAGGTATTTAAAGTACCGTACTAAGCATCTGGCGTGCTTCCTTGTTATTAACCTCCCTGAGATTCTGCCCCAGGGTATCCTTGTCTGCCTTGTTGTTAGCCTTGTTATAACTTAGCGCTAGCTGCTTGTAACTATTATACTGCTGCTAATCTGGGATGTTTGTTGTAATTAAGGGCTCTACTATTTTAAATGTATGCCCTGGATGCAAGATCGCCGAGTTAATGAAGCAACTAAGGCAGAAATAGATATCTAGACATATCTGGTACTGCTGCCTTGGCTGTTTATCGACAACGCTTAAGTAGAGCCTGCAGGTATACCCCTTGTCTGGGCCTGATAAATTAGACATAAAGGCACCTAATCTACCAGGTTTGGCTATGTCTAGAATTGTGCTCGCCCCTTTTATTCCAGGCTTACTTGTCCTTAGGCTAAAACTTATATATTAGAAAGGGGGCAGTAATGTAGATGAGGTACAAGGCGCCCCCCCCTGCTTGCTGCAAACTACAAATAGCTAATCTCAACCAGTTGGCCAGTGCTGCACTATAGCCTAATCTCTATAAGTAGGTTAATATATTTAATCTTATCTAGAACCTCTCTATCTTACTATGTTGTTGACAGCCAGCTAGTCGTTATTACTAATATAATCTAACCATGGCGTTATTATTTAATATTACTTAAGAACTCTAGTATAAGTATATGCGTAAATAAAAGTTAGATATCGAAATAAAAGAGTTAGGTATCAAAATTAGAGTATTTTCTAATGTCTCTAAATAATACTTGTTATATCTAAATGTAAGTCTGAAACCATGGAGGTAGCTGCTGTTGACTGTGGTGTTTATCCTAAGTGTAAGCTTCCGGGAAACTTTACAGATTTCTAATAACTCTACCTTCTATACTGATTTTCCTTAGATTGGTATAATAACGAGATCGTTATTAACTACGAAAGTAATGAGATACGACCTATTAATATACGCCCTATTGCCCTATTATTAGCATCGGCCGAAAACACGTTACCTCTATTATTAAACATTAAGCACTTTTAATGCTGCGGGAAATAATTCTCTACCAGTAAAGAACTCATTTCCTATATATGCTGCAAATATAATGAGGAAAATAAGTGCCCTGCTAGATATTATAAATATGTTGCTACTGAGCAAGGCCTTATCAAGAAATATATTAGGGTTAAATCTATACTTAAAATGAAGCATCGGTTTGCAGCTATAGTACGATACATTAGGGTACGATTCTACCGCTATAGTAATTGTAATTATGCTTTTCAAATGACGTGGTTATCTAGCTTATAAGTACATTAGAGAAGGGGAAGTGCATGTTTTATATAATATTTAAAATCATTTCCTTTCGGTAAACTTGAGTTTGAGGATAAAGAAGAGGATAGCAAACTAGAGGTAGAGGATAATACCACTATATCTACGGTCTGCGGCTAGCGTAGTATTATCTAGCATGGTTACTTGCGAGGATTATATAGTTTTTAAGACACCTAGACTGAAATATAGGTAATAGAGATAGATATTTAATAGGTAGGATGATGAAAATCATGCCTCTACTCGTTATGGCACCTTATGGCTTTATAAATTTATCCGATCTATAGAGACCACAGTAGAAATATCCAGATGTTGTGGTAATAGGCAGCGGTGGCTACGCTGGCTCTAAAGCATGTACCGCGGCTGCCTTTTCTAATGCTTATACTACCCTCGTTACTCCAAAGCTTAACACCCTTTTATAATCTTTGCATTGAAGCACCTCTTGAATCTCTTGTTAGAAGACTGTTAGCGGGGTATTGGGCTTAACTATCTCCTCGAGAAGGTTTAGATTAATACTGTTGCTTTTTCAAGAATGTAGCAACTGTCTATATATTTAATAGCTAGGCTGTATCGCAGCTAGCTGGCTGGCCGAGATACCCAGCCTTGCTCTTACTGGTGGTTAAAGTAGTATCTACCTCGCGTAGAGCAGGGACAGGTGCCTGCAAGCTGTAGTCATGGAGGGGACAAGGCCTGCAAGGTAATAATAGGATGGCCTGCAACTCTATTAGTTGCCTTTTATACCCTGGCATTACTGGAAGCAAGCTCTACCTACTATAATCCTTCTAGACGTGTCTTGGGGAGCTACCGTTCCATCTGCCGCCCTGCTAGGCTTAAACCTATCACGCAAGGCGACGCCTGTGTCCTGTAGTCCGCGAAATGGCTGTGCCGTAAATATGCCTACTAGTGAGTGACATACTCTTGATCTAGTCATGCTTAGAAACCTGCTATTTCGTGTAGCATATCCTCTATCTGCACAAGGTAGATACCGCTTTAAACTCTAGTTAGAGCGAGTAGAAGTTCCGGCCGGCTAGTTAGCTGTGGCACAGTCTGGCCATCAAATATATAGCAACTTGCTACACTCTAAAAAGCAACTATTAACCTAACTCTTTTCGAGGAGACGGTTGAGCCTAATGTCCTGTTAATAGTCTTCTGACTCGAGAGGTGCCCGTACTTGGTTGCCCAAAACTATGAGACGGTACAAAGAGGGATCAAGATGGGCCTCTTTGCCTTACCTCCGGGATGTTTCTAAAGTAATCTTTATAAAGCCATAAGGTGCCCTGGCGAGTATAAGCAAGCATGATTATCATATTCCTGCCCGTTGAATATTATTGTCTCTATTACCTGCATTTTAGTCTAGGTGTCTTGAGAACTATACAAAATCTATTATAAGTAACTGTGCTGAAAGACTTATACCGGCTGTAGCACAGCACTGCTGGCTGAGGTATAGATTGTTGCGGGAGACCAACTTATGCTTTACCTGTACCGGTGCCCCTTTCTAATATATAAATAGCTAGATTAATACCTGTATAATGCTATATAGACAAGGTTGTAAATGGTAATATACCTTTTGCTTCTAGCATATGGTGCTACTTTAAAGGGATTAATTAGGCAATCTTAATAGCTTGGCTTACTTAGATTTCATAGGTATAAGATTGCATTATTGTCTTTCTGGAAAGCTAAGGGTATTGAAATTAGCTGTATGCATAACAGCAAGTTTGTTGGGGCTGTAATGGTGCTAATCTAATACTTCTCGGGAGATATAAGGGGCTTAATGACGCCAGCGGTCTTTTGTACAAGGTATGACTGTTTGCCACCGCAATGTGCGATCGTTGCGGTCTTTGTAACCTTAGGCTTACTTAGAAAGTCTATTACCCCGCAACAGCTACACCTCTAGAGACAGACCACACCAACTCTTTCAGCTCCTACGCGACTACCTGCCTAAATGAGCCAAGTGACCAATGAGCTAGTGTGCGTGACAAAGGCTTACATAGCATGGCGTAGTCGTATAAGTTACATTGTGTATAGAGCTGTCCAGAACTAGGATATCTGCTTTTTCCTTGGCTTATAATGTCTAAACCCCTACAGCTGACTCTGTTTGTTTTAGCATTAAGCTACATGTAGCAGGCTGTCTAAGCTGTTGGTGTCTATAGTGTTTGTAGTGTCTTATGTATGTATTTACTGTATAGTTGATCCCCTGTTGTTTCATCTAACAGAGACCTCTGCGGCTATACAAGCATGGGCCTATTAAAGTACTGGTGGGAGGTTTTTGGTATATTTTAGAGGTTGTATATACTAAAACTTACCTACCAGTACTTATTTATATCTTTGCTAGAGATACCCTATAGTCATCTATAGTCGAAAAAAAATCATTATCTTTAGCTGTTATCTAAGTATGTCTTTATCTTGATACAACAGTAAAACAGGTTACCAGCATAACTTTGACTTAGCTCTTAAGGTGCTCCTAGAGAATGATAAACAAAATATTTATAACCTTATTGAATCGCTATAGTAGGCTAAAGAGAACCATAGAGTGTGCTTGTATAAAGGAGCTAGAGATAGGCTGGTTAACAAATATTAGCATGTCGAAGCCCTTTATGCTGTTTATTTACTTGTCTTCTAATAATATCTCAAACAGTAGGATGGTGGTAATTAAATGCGGTTTAATAACATCTTGACAGAGGGTTAGAAGCGCCTGTAGGCTATAAGGACTGTTACTGACTTATGGGAGGTAGAATTGATGTATCATTATGGTTTTCTCTCAAGGCAAAGGAAATACTGCGACATACTTTGCGTAGCCGTAAAGAAAGTGAGGAGGTGGGAAGAGGCTGTGGTAATCTTAAATTAATGTATCTACTAAAGAGCATAGCCTAGTAAAGATAGGTAGACATTAAAGGTAAAAGACTACATTAATCTGATTAAATAATGCGATTTAGCCAAGCTTCGGTCTAGTAAATATCTAAAGGTTATTGTATTAAATCTAGAAGGCTTTGGTCTGGACAAATATAGGCTCTTTGTGTGGGAGAAATGGGTGGAGAAAAACACTAATTCGGGCAAAGCCGTATACTGATTAACATAACCTTTAGTATTATTACAAGATATCTAGCTATTACCAGCCCAGCCAGACTAGGATATGCCGTTGCCCCCATTATTAACACTATTGCCAGCATCGTCACAAGGCACCCAGCCATTGCCAGCCTAGCCAGACTGGGATATGCCGCTACCATAATTATTAATACTACTGCCAGTATTGTCACAAGGCACCCAGCCATTGCCAGCCCAGCCAGACCAGGACACGCCATTGCCCCTATTATTAATACTACTGCTAGCATCGTCACAAGGCACCCAGCCATTGCCAGCCTAGCCAGACTGGAATACGCCGCTATTCTAATTATCAACACTACCGCCAGCATTGTTACAAGGCACCCAGCCATTACCAGCCTAGCCAGACTAGGATACGCCGCTACTCTAATCATCAACACTACCGCCAGCATTGTTACAAGGCACCCAGCCATTGCCAGCCTAGCTAGACTGGGATACGCCGCTACCCTAATTATCAACACTACCGCCAGTATCGTTATAAGGCACCCAGCCATTGCCAGCCCAGCTAGACTGGGATATGCCGCTACCCTAATCATTATCGTTGACTACTATTACCTTGCCTCCACAGTAGTTACTAGAAGTCAATAATGTTAAGCATACTTCCTCTGCAACGATAGCTTTGCCTTGTATTTCGTTATTATACTAGTACTTGCTAGTTGAGTGCGGAAATTTGTCTTTATTGCCTTGATTCGTAATAGCGCCATTACCCTTCTAGCTTCTATTAGTAGAGTCTGTAACTGTCTTATTTTTGCCTTAACTAACATCCCGTCGATTATAATTAAAGGCCAGGGTAGAAGCTGAGGAGGTTAAGGGTACTCTGTTATCTCTATTATTACCTACCCGGTATTTATTAGCTGAAGCTAGGGATGCTTCCTTACCTTTAATGTTATCTTGGCCGTTAACCTTCTATTTTTCATCTTTAGACAGTTTCCTAACCTTGATACTATCTTTACCATTGCCTTTCTAAACATTAGTAGAGGCTTAGAAAGTAAAAAGGGCAAGTCCTAGATGTGTCTTCTCGGCGAAAAAATAGAAGGTTTTTTATCCCCTTCTTAAGAAGCCGACACACTTAGCTAAAGTTGACGAGCCTCATATTTCTGGCTTTAAAGAATGTCTTCTTACATTTTTTGCTAGAATTATTAATAATAAGGGTGTTAACTTTAATACGCTCTCTATAGCGGTTTAAAAAGCCCTTTAATAATGCTAGAGCATATAATATAAACATGCCAGGTTTTAAGAATTTAAGCTGAATAAGACTGTATACTAGGAAATAGGTGTAACCAATACTAGAACCTCTTGCTATACTGTAACCAATCTTTATGTAATTACTGCTACTAGCAGCCAGCTATCTGCTCTCCCGGCAGAAGCCCTCTCACTATTACCAGGCTGCCGAAACCCAAGGCCACAGCTATAGGGCACTGATTTCCTGATTCGGGGCCTAGTGTCTCCCTGGCATATACATGATAAAGTTGACTAAATAGATGTGATTTTAGATAGTATCTATGCTTCTTCCCCTCTTTTAATTCCTCTTTAACTGACTTAAGATATAGATTTATTGCTTAGCACTATATCCTATATTGTAGAGAAAGAATAGGTGTTGTAGGCCTTTAGAAATTATACTAGTAATGATTAAAACTTTACTTTAATTATCCTTGTAACAGCCTTAGATAGCAGTAGTTAGATAAGATATTTCATTATATTTACTATTCCTAAACTCGTAGCTAATGGGCTGGCTCGCCAGCTAGGCGATCTACTAGACAGTACTTCTAGAGTTATTTAAGCTATATCTGTAATTCTAATTACGTAACAAGGCTTACGCTTAGCTGTTAAATAAGGGTCTGCTTCTTTTCTAATCCTCTCTATACCTCCAAACCTACCTTTTATTACAACTTAGATTATATTTAATGTTGGTACTTATTTAAGAGAAAATTATGTATCTAGCTGATAAGATTATAACGTTTAAAGAAATCTAAGGCTTCTAAACGTGTTTTAATATTCTCCCGCGGTGTCTAAGCAGTTACATGGCCCTTGAGACCCACACTATAATAGGTTGTACCATCTGTATAGATAGAAGGTTGACTATTGCGGATGGTGAATGTCTAACCAATTTGTCAATATAGCCGATAGTTTTTTGTATATAAGGGATCTATTATTAAAGTTTCTCGGTCCCCTAGTATAAGTTTTATTATTTTTGTAGATAATGGGTTGTCTAGAGCTTTAAGTATAAAGATGTTGCTTAAGTTGAATTTGTTGAGGAATCTATGTAAATTGGAGTAGAATTTGCTGCTAACACTGTTTAGGTTAGGGGTTTTGCTAGTATGATATTTATATGGGTGGAAACCGCTCCTAAACTAAATAAACATGTAACCATGTAATTTGTTGAGGTTTAAGGAGCTGGTCTTGATAGGCCGTGTCTAGCAAGGTAGAGTCTCGTTTCCAACAAAAACAGTTCCCTCTCTAAGGGAAAAGTATCTATAGAGTAAGTAGGCCCTAAAGTAGAGGTAGGCATTGTGTTGGACAAAAATCTTGGCGAGGCTGTCAAGATATTCTTGTTTAACAATAGGTTGAACCGAGTTAGAGGGGAGATTGTTGTAACTATAGAATTAGATTAGCTGATATTAATGTATAGGATAAAATAGTGTATATCTGTCGGCTCTGCTCTAGATCTATTAATGTTAGGGTCTTGTAAAGACCAGAAACTATAGGGGTTTCAACCTCTATTGTAATAATATACTTATTGTTCCCTAACTTTCTATAGTTATAAAGAGAGTGTGGATACGCTATTTAATGTAAGGTTACGTGTTGTATATAATGCGGTTTCCCTACTGATCGAGTTTCTATAGCTAATAAGAATATTCTTATCTCCTCTACCGCTGGCTAGAATCAGAAAGCCGCCGAATAAAATAATGTATCTTAATTACCAAGCTTTGCCAAATCAGCTAATAATATAGGTTTGGCTGTATCTCTCGGGCGAAATTAGCTAGTTCTGATGCTAGACGTAGTATTCAGTATATTGACCCAGGCCAGGGTAGTAACCCGCCCCTATAGCAAAGATGGCCTTCTTACGTGCCTTAACCTTAGTAGTACACAGATAAATAGTAGCGGCTAGTATTATGATTCTCGGTAATAATAGAGAAAGACAAGCCCATAGTTATTTAACAAGCATCTACGGTCTGAGTTAGGGCTGGGTGTAGGGGCTAGTGCGGGTAGGGCCCACACGGCCCCTTTATCAATAAGGCCCTCCTGCCCTACACCCTGCAGCCTGGAAGCCCTTTTCTACTTCCTCCTTCCTTCTTTTATTTCTTAGGCTGACCTTTTTTAAAAATCTACATTATCTGGTGTAAATCTTGAGCCCTCGTGCCATAAAGCCCAGGTGACGTGTACAACAAGGCGTGCTATAGATTTGACGAGAAGAGGAGTAAGGTTAGGCTAAGAGAGTAGAGGATGTAGATTTAAGAGGCCCTGGCTTAACCTACTTAGCTGTTTTTTAATCCGACGCCCTGCTTTGCTTATCTCTAACACACTTAGCCGCGAAGCTAAGCGTAATCCTTGGGACTTACGTAGGGTGTGGCTGGGGAGAGACCGGGCAGCTTTGCGTCTATTTAAAGAGCTTAAAATCTCCTCTGCTAAGCTTGTTCTACATAGCCACCACAGCCACCTAGATTACTAAGAGGGCTCGGGCTCTCAGAACTAATATATTTAAACGTAGTATTTAAACTAGGATAATGCTTTGCTACTATATAACCCATTATTCTTAAGCCGCCCGCTTTAGTCCTATTGGCTATTTTATTACATGCTTTACGATATTCTCTGACCCCTCTTTACTCCTTTATATTATACTTAAAAGTATACTAAGCTATTTGCTATATTAATTGACGCCTTAGTAGAATTCCGTTGGGCATTTTCTTCCAAAACTAACCAGAGTGCGGCCAGGAGCTAGTATATTAACCTAGTTACGAAAAGGATAAAGGTGTTATTTCTATAAGTAGAGCAGCTTTTATTATAGCGAGGTATTAAAAGTAGTCTTGGGCCGGCTTCTATAACATATAATGCTAAAAAATAGTTGCCTTATTCTACTACCTATCTTAGCTGTAGTTTGCTATACTATAATATTAGCTATTATATTTTGCTAGATGGCTAGTCGTCTGTGTCTGTATCCGTGTCTGTATCTGTATTAAGGACCTTTGAGGTTACTTAAGATTGGGAGAAACGATATCTACTCGGAATCATAATCTTAGCGCAGCAGTCAGATAAGTTAACAAGGTATATATAGGTTTGGTTATTCTTTTGTTAAAAGCTACCTTAATAAAACTTACTGATCTAAAAACTATGGGATCCTGCTTTCTGATTAATCCTTATTTACACTATCTTCTAAATACTTTTGTGTTAAATGGCGCCAGCGCTTTTCCTCTTGTAGTTACTATGTTTCCGATCTTATATTTGTAGTATCTCTCTAGATCTTATTGACAAACTCTACTATTACTTGTTTCCCTTATAGGGGAATTTCGGCTTTTGTATAGAGGAGGCCCCGTCGCTTGAATTTAGCCTAATATAATATCTTGTGTTCTATTGATTATTCTTGGTATTAGCTGTAATTTGCAAAACGTAGTAATTTGCTTATAAAGTTTTGGGTGGTAAGTAGCTTTGTAGATACTGCCTGTTAAGTCCTAAAAAGCCCTTGATTTATCCGACGGGTTTATAAACTAATATGTAAAGTAGAACCGCCCTTCTTGTAATATCTATAGTCTGATAATCGGGAAGTCGAATACTAGGATCGGCTCGCTATATTTGTTAAGGCCTTTAGATTAGACACTGATAATCCTAGTATTACTAGCCAGGACTCTATCCGTTACTTGCTCTCCAGTCTTTATATTACGGAGGTATATAATGATTTCAAGAGATATAGGTCCTTATACTTGTGGGTTTGCTTGTACCCGGACGGCAAATAATTACATAACATAATTTACCTTTGTATTTAGCGAAGGTCCTATAATCTCTATCATTCTAATATAGGGAGTTACCCTAAACAATAGTGTAAATTAGGGATAAGGAGCTTTGATATTATCTTCTATAGGTAGAGAAAGTAGATATAGGACATCAAGGTCTATTGTTTCTAAATCGCTTGTTGGGCTCCCTAGAGGAGTAAGAGGAGGGTGTAGAAGGCTGTTATTTATTATATTTGGCGGAGGTTCTAGCATTATTATTGTAATCCTCTAATCTGGCCTGAATAAAAGTATAAGTTTAGGATAGAGAGCTGCGACATTATCCTCTATAGGTAGAGAAAGGAAATATGGGACATTAAGGTCTACTGTTTCTAAATTACTTATCGGGCTCCCTAGAGGAGTATTGTAATCTATAGTGTCAGGACGTAGAGGGGGTATTGGATTGAAAAACGGATTTAGTAAGGTTTGCTGCCTTTAGTAAAACCTAAGTAAGGAACTGGAGCCGAGTAGTATTACAAAAATTAAAGAATTTGAATATTTTAAATGGTGAGTGCCGCCATTAGATAATTGTATATATATATAGAACCCTGGACTGCCTTAAAGTGATACGACTAAGCTTTCGAAAGGCGCTTACCTCTATGCTTGTTTTTAATTAGGCGATTCTGAAATACGTTTCTTGTATATAGATTACTGCTAACATCTTCCTGTATCTACCTTTTAGTTTATAAGCCTAGAGTACCTAGAGATTAGTGGTAGATTAGTGCTTCTAGAGGTTTGTTTTCTTAATATTAGTGGCGATAGTCTTGTTAGGCAAGGTTGGGTAAGAAGCAACGCAGTATTCCCTGTCTATTCTGCCATCAATTAGTTTAGCTCTGCGGACCGCAGACATTGGCACTATCTTCTCGGAGAGCTACCAGACCATTTGCCGCCCTGGCGGGCTTAGATCTATTATACAAGATGATGTATGCACCCAATACTCTATAAGACAGCTATTAGCCGGTCGTAAAATATGCCTGCTAGTAAGTAATATACTCCTGGTTATGTCATTTTGTCTCTTAGCCTCTCGGCCTACACTCCAACCTACAGCCTGTCTCCGGTTAAGCGTAAGGTAGATGCCGCTTTAACTACTAATGAGAGCAAGGCTGGGTGTCTCGGCCAGCCGGCTGGCTGCGGCGCGGCCTGGCCATTAAATATATAAACGGTTGCTATACTTTATTGAAAAAGCAACAGTACTAATCTAACCTTCTCGAGGAGACAGTTGAGCTCAATACCCTGCTAAAGGTGTTTTGCAGGAAGTATTAAGAGGTACTATGGCCTATACTCTGCTGCCTAAGATTGTTGGCACAAGGGATTAAGTAAAGCTCTTTACTTTACCTCTATAATATTTCTATTATGGTCTTTAATTAGACAAAGTTTATAAAGTTATAAGTATAATGGCAAATAAGTAGGCATAATTATCGTTTTCCTGGCCGTTAAATTTACTATTTCCATTATATATATATAAATCTGGGTATCTTGACAACTATATAAAATCTATTACAAGTAACTGTGTAGACAGTACTATGCTAGCTGTAGACTACTTTGTCTCTAGACATGGTATTATCCCTTGCCTCCAGTTTTATACTATTCTACTTAGTAGCTCCCTTTACTTGTCCTCCTTAATATCACTATAAAGATATCTATTTTAATGTTCTACAGAATATCTTAGAGAAGTATGATACTTCTATAAAGCCTACTGCTAGACTGTCTCAAATGTATAACTTAATCTTTTATAGTAAAAGAGTTTTACCTTATAGTATCGTGTTCTAGCTTTGTCTTGGTAATTATTGTCTCGTACTGCTTTGTATATAATGTGGTTTCGAACAAGAAAGGCCTGGGGAAAATACTTATAGTAACTCTAGATAGGACACTGGTAGGGCTTTATGTACTGGTTAAGATAATTACGTAGTTTTTTCTTGTTGAAAAGTTTTCTTAGACATTCGGAGCATTAAAAGTCCTTGTTATTAGTATTTAATAATGGTAATAATAGTATATATAGTAAGGTTGTACTCTTGGCTAATGCTAGGAATAGGCTATAGGTAATAATAATCTTATTATAAATAATGGTTTCGTTATAAACAATAGTTTTGTTATAAACAATGGTTTTGTTATAAATAACGGTTTCGTTATAAACAATAGTTTCGTTATAAATAATGGTTTCGTTATAAATAATGGTTTTGTCATTATTAAAATCGAGAATAAGGTAATTATAAAGATCTAGAGAAAATTAATATAGAAGATAGACATATTAGAAATCTATAAAGATTTACCCCACGTAACCTTATAATTAGGGCATTCCTCTAATTTAGATGCCTTCATGGTTTTGGACCCGGCTTTAGGGGTAGCAAGTTATTTAAAAAGTTTAATGTTATAACTAATTTAGAGATCTTCCAGTTGTCTGTAAGGTAATTTCTGTTTGATTCCTTAAATAATATTTTATATCCGGTTGATTTTAGACAATAACGCTATAGTTAGATTATATAAATAATAGCGACTGGCTGGCTGTTGACTATAAAGATAATGGGGTTAAAGATAAGGTCGAATGCTTTGTCGACCATTTATAGGGACTGGGCTATAGCATAGTACCGGTCAAGTAGTTGAGATTGGCATAGTTTGTAGTTTGTAGGGAAGTAACAGACTTGTGCCTCATCTATGCTGTTACCCCTTTCCTATATATAAGTTGTGACTCTAGATACATGTATGGCCTATACTACATAGATATGGTTATAGAGGTCTGGTAATATACCTTTATTTTATCGGGTAGGGTTTATTGTTATGGCCTCTGGAGAAAGCCCTGCTACTAAGCCAACTTGCTTGCTTGGGGCAGATTACTTAGACTTTCACGAAAATATGGCTTTTTGCACAAATATAAGTAGATGCAAGCAATCTAAGAGCAGTTCGACTTGAATGACAGGAACTATTCTCGTTACCATTACCTATTAGGTCTTGTATAAAACCAGTACACAATAAAAAGCCTTAATGCTATGGTCTGACATAATTATAGTATGGGTGCTTTGGTGAGACGTTCTTTAAGGATGTCTATAATGACGGATCTTTAGTATTAGGGAATATAAGAAGCAAGAGTATGACGGATAGTATTATAGCTAAGTCTACTGCTTTTTTATTAACGGGCATTGACTTTGTTTACAATGATGGGCATAGGCCGCCGCGTAATTAAGATTAGGCTCCTAGGCCTGGGGGGGGGGGGGGGCAGGATAGTGGTTTACAGGGGAGCACCGTAAACCTGTGCTGTATCTATGCTGGCGCTCATTTCTCGTGCATAAGTTATACTACGACGGCTACTGCCCTGTAACTACTGTATGTGCGACTAGGTATTTGAGATATGCCGGCCTCTGGCCCTTGCGTAGAATGTAAACTCTCATGCATGGTACTCCTTGTAGGAAAATTGTATGTTATAGCTAGAGATTTCTTACTTTGCTTAGAAGATATCTGGTTAAGCAGGTACCCGGGGTTGGTCTAATGTGTTCCATACTTGTATAGGCACCTCTAGATAATGCTGTTATCCTTCTATATATATGTTAAGCTACTATTGTTGTTATGGGGGGGTTATTTTGTAATAGATTTAAACTCGGAGAGGTTTAGAGAGAGGAAGAAGAAACGTAACTATAGTATATTTTAAATACTAGAAGGACGTTATTATAGTATAGACTAAGACAATACTGAGGGCATTACTAGCTACTAATCTGCCTCTCTAAAAATTAGGCAACTTATATTATTATAGTAATCCTGCTGCTAAGCGACCTCTTGTTACTATTTCCTAAACTTCCCTATTCTTAACTGTATTGTTTTACCTTATTAATAGATGAGCCTAAAGCTGGTTGCTAGGTGAAAGAGAAGGGTGGTTGACTAGTATACTTATTATAATTGTAACGACCGGTAACGACCGGGCGGATCGGGCGAAAGCCACGCGGAAGCCACGGCGTGGCCCCCGCGAGGGCCCCCTTAAAAGGGGCCTGAAGCCCCCACGTCTCAGACTGGAGGGGGCAAGAATCAGTCTTGTACCAAACCACATACCTAATATATATGTTGGCCTCCCCTACTTCACCTTACCGTCGTGCCTAGTGCATAGCCTATTATAATTCTAATTCTTCTTCACGCGCTACCTATAATGCCACTAAAGACTGGTAAAAGAAGGGGAAGATCCTAAGGAAGTCACGATAACGCTGAGGGTAACTCGGGAATACTTTAGCTTGATAATGCCCTGGTACGAGAACGGGAACATAATTAACTACTTTAATAGAGAATCGACGCTCTGGAAGTAGCTCAAACAGCTATTGAAGTCAAGCCGAAAGACTTAAAGCTGGCCAATATTGCTTCACTACCTATGGCCTGTACCCTTCAGTAATATAATAGCTGGATGATAGACCTGGAAAGGGCCTATATCTTATAACTATAAACCCCTTATAATAATAAAATGAAAGTAATACATGTATTGGATTATGTTGAAAAAGAATGCCGAAACCGTTGGGATACCTATATAAAGTTAATGAAGAAAGGAGACGAGTCTGTTTTTAACTATTATAAGTAAGATGAATTTAGGACTTTTAGCTTTAACTTTAAGAGGGACCCTTAAGGTATATCGGGTGTTATTTAAAGCTTAATTAATGCTGCTTATTAATGAGAAAACTAAGACCTATAGACCTTCTACTAGTATCTCGAAATGTTAAAATTAGAATAAGAAATAAGAAGTAATAGTTTAAGGGCCGAATTCTTTCTCTTGAAGCTATTAGGATGGGTATTGTTAGAAATTTAAACAAAGTATGCCTTTAGTATGCTAGAGACTAGGGACAAGATAGTTAGGGTTGTCTAAGTAATCTAGGTTAGTATCTCAGAAAAGGTTAGAAAGAGAAAATATGAGGAGGTAGGCCTGAGACGAGGGGGGACCAGCGAAACCCCTAATAAAAGAGGACGAGGAGGAAACTCTTTAGGAGGTGTTATGAATATAAGGGGAGCAACTCTAAATAACCTCTAGAAGTAAGGATAAGGCCGAGGCCGAGGATTTCGGAGCAGGGGTTCCTATATCTAGTTAAATTAAAATACTTAGGGAAGTACCTCTAAAGTAACCCTAAAGCTAAATCCTCTAGATGAAATAGGTAAGACGACTATATGCTATAGATATGAAAGTATCTACTACTATGCTCTAGATTACCTAGTACTGGTGGAAATTATAGTATTGGTAAATTAAGTACGAGGTTGTAGTAACTATTAGTCTAGGGGCTATTAAGGTTAGAACTAGGGAAGAGGGGGCTGAGGTACCTCTTAATTACCCCTAGAAATAGGGTCTAAGAGGAAGGAGAAGGACTAGTAACTAGAGTAGGAAGTAAAGGAGGAGATAGTTAAGGTCTGAGACATCTTTATAATTACTAGCGAAATTACTATGAAGTAGGGTGAAAAACGTGTTAAGATTGATCTAGACATACAGATATAAGTAGACTTAGTTAGTATTTTATTTATCAAGAAGTTTGGTCTTGAATTATCTATAAAGTTGTTAGTACTAGTGGTAGGAATCCAAGAAGCCGTGGTTTCTATCTATGGTGTTTATTAAGTACCTTTATTACTTAAGGATTATTTTGGGAATTAAAAGAAGGAGACACGAGATTATATTATAATTTAAAGAAAGCGTTTAGAATCTATTTTACTATTAGGTATCCTAGGTTTGGAACACTTTTGAATCAGGCTGGAAAGTTATCTGAAAGATTGGTGGCTTTAATAGGATGAAATTTACGTGGTGTAATAAACTATAAAGTCCTTTTTAAGGAATTGAGGGAAGATCTCCTACTATTACGCGATCTTTTCTGTAGCTAAACCCTTTAACCTAGTGGGGTAAGAGGGTTAATGGGAGCCCTGGGAGATAGATGAAGGGGAGAAGCCGCTTCTAGATCTATCTTAGATGTACCTATAATTGAAAGGGCTGGAGGAATTTTTTGTTAAAGCCAGGGTAAAGGAGTTACCTTTAAGGAGAAGGGCTGATTACGTAATAGAGTTAGAGAAGGGGACTTTGCCCCCTTTTTTTCCCCTATGCCTACTCTTATCGGAGGAGCTTAAGGTCTTAAAGGGATAGATTAAAGAGAGTCTAAAGTCAGGACGGATCGCCTCTAGTAAGAGTCCTGTAGGCGCGCCGATTTTGTTTGTTCTAAAAAGGGATGGAACCCTTTGGCTTTACGTTAACTATAGGGCCCTAAACGAGATAATGATAAAAAATCAGTACCCCTTACTGTTGGTTTTAGAGATTTTAGATTAATTATTAGGCATATAGTTTTTTTCTAAGATTGATTTAATGGACACATACTATTAGATTTATATCTAAGAGGGTAATAAATAGAAGACTATCTTTTATACTTGTTATAGACATTATAAATTCAGGGTAGTACCGTTTGAATTAACCAATACACTTACCACGTTTTAATCTTTTATTACTAAGGTTTTAGGAGATTGTATTGATGTCTATATAATTGTTTACCTAGATAATATTTTGATTTTCTTAGGAAGCAAGGAGGAGCATGAGAAGCATATACAAATAATTATGGACCGCTTGTTAACGACAGATTTATATAGCAATATTAAGAAGTATAGCTTTTTTTAGGAGGAGATTAAGTTTCTAGGATTTTTAGTTAGGAGGAAAAGAGTCTGAATGGACCCTGATAGAATTAGGACCATTCGAGAATGGCCTATACTAACGACCTATTACGACATCTAAGTCTTTCTAGGTTTTTACAACTTTTATTAAAGGTTTATTAGGAATTACTTGAGAATTATACGACTGCTTAATAAACAACTAAAGGGTATAAAATATGGCCAAAAGCTAGGGGGAATTGATCTCTTTGCCCTAGAAAATGCTGAGGTACGAAAGGCTTTTAAAGAGCTTAAGACAAGGTTTTAACAAGCGCCTCTTCTCTAACACTACGACCCTATACTTCCTACTAGAATTAAGTGTAATACGTTGGACGGAGCCGCCGCATTAGTGATTTTATAGTAATATCGCTATAAGGATAAATCTCTATGGCATTTAATTACTTTCTAGTTAAAGAAATTCTTAGAAGCTAAGCTAAATTAGACGACCTATAACAAGGAGCTAAGTACCATTGTTGAGAGTTTTAGGTACTGGCGATAGTACCTTAAAGGAGTATAAGAACTAGTTATGGTGCTCTCTGATCACAATAACCTCCGTGGCTTTATGAAATAAAAGGAGCTGACCTAGAAACAGGTTTGATGGCTTATATATTTAGCGGGATTTAATTTCACTATCAAACACTGCTCCGGGAAGACAAACTTGACAGATGGTCTATTGAGAAGGCCTGACTATATATTAGAAGAAAAGCCTCTAAATTTAAGTTAGATACTAACTCTAGAATTAAAGATGGTTGCGGCTATTAGGAAGGATTTACGATTCTATCTAGAAGACTAATGACAGGCCTAATTTAAGGCTGTAGTTAGAAGTGCCAAAGTGTAAGAGGTCTTAAAAGTCGATTTCTTCTTAATAGAGCGTTGGCTTAAGTCTGTAGCTCTTCTGTAGGGGTAGTTTATAATAAGAGTCTGGGCCTGGGTACGTGTATATAATGTAGGTATAATGTACCGAGGGCCCTACTCTCTGCTATTAGACTTGATATGCGAAGTCTAAGGGGAAGACCCTATAATCTAGACTGTAATTAAAAGGATTTAATCCTTAAACGGGGCTGTTTTAGATGGCTCTGGTTATGAGTTTCGAGATAGACTGCTTTACTAGAAGAGATGTATATATGTATTAAAACAAGAGGCCTTGAGATAGGAGATCCTATAAACCTACTATAATGAGCTGCTAAGTGGTTACTAGGGGTAGATAAGGACGCGAATCTTGGTTAAAAGATACTTTTACTGGCCGGGCTTAAGGGCTTCTGTTATAAATTATATACGTTTTTGCGTAACGTATTAATACGTATCTACGCTACACTATTGCCTGTATAGAGAGCTTGCTTTATTACTAATTCTATCGGACCCTATATAAGAACTTAGTATAGATTTTGTTACTAGGCTTCTAACTATTATTATAGACGGCAAGGAAGTAGATATAATCTTAGTAATTGTAGATTGATTTACCAAGATGAGTTTCTTTTTTCTAGTAAATATAATGATTAATGCTGTAGAATTAGATAAGATCTTTTATAAGGAGATTGAGTATAAATGGGGGCCGCTAAGAGGACTTGTAACTAATAGAGGCACGATTTTTACTAGTAGGTTTTAGAAAACCCTTTGCTAACTAAGTAGGATTAAGAACTAATTTACTACTATATATTACCTATAGGGTAATAAGTAAATAGAGAGAATAAACTAGACCCTGGAATAATATCTAAAGGCATTTATAATAGAAAACGCTTAGAACTAGCCAAATCTGCTTTATACTATATTCTTTACATATAATTTGGTACAAAATGTTATAATTAAGATAAGCCTGTTTAAAGCTCTTTTTGGCTATAAACTATTCTTTACTATTCTTTACAACTAATGGCCTATTAAAGATAGTGTTTTAAGGAAAGAGGTACTAGTAGCTAAGGAGCAATTAGAGAAACTCTAGTAAATTTAGACGGATTGTAAGGAGAACTAGAAACATATAGCCAAGATATAAGCCCGAAACTATAATAAATAACATTAGCCTAAATAATTTAAGATCAGCAAATAGATATTACTAATAACCAAGTATCTATGCTTAAAAGATAAAAAACTTACTCTATAAAGGGTCAGCTTATTTAAGATTCTATTCTAAACAGGCAAGCAGGCTTATGGCCTGGCCCTTCTAGAGAAGTACTTATAAATACACTATGTATACTATATAAGCTAACTAGAGCCCTAGGTGGTAAGAAACCTAAAGGACCTAATAGAAGACATTTTAGGCCTACCAGACTTAGAGAATAAGCAAGCTAAATGAGAGCTAGAAGAGATCTAAGACTACTAGGAAATTAGGGATACTATATATTACCTAATAAAGTGGAAAGAATGGCCTAGTAAATATAATTTATAGGTACTAGAAGACGAGATGTTAGTAGATAAAACTATTACAAGGTACTAGAAAGAAAGAAAAATAAAGTAAAGCCAGAAAAGGGCCCAAGATTAGGCTGGCGAGAACTATAGAAAGCGGCCACGATATAAGTAATAACTGGCTACTAAACTTAAAAATGTTTTAATAAATACTAAATGACTGGCTAATAAACTTAAAAATGTTTCAATAAATACTAAATAAATGGCTGATAAACTCGAGAATGTATTAATAAGTGCCTAATAAGTTTTTAAGGACGTTAATATTAATCTAAAAAACACTAGATAGGTTTTTAATTAAACAAAGGCTAGAGAGAGGCTATAAGATATATTGTAAATAAAAAGGGGATTTTAGAAATTAATGTAATTAAATTAAGAACAAATAACCTTAGAGAGGTCTAGGTCTAGAGGAACCAAAAGGGTTCTTGAAAAAGTAATGCAAGGATATCATTATCTCTACTCTAAAAAACCAAACCCTCTCTACTAGTATAAATTACCAAGCCACCATATCTTCTAGTAATTATAGGAAAAGAGCTGTCTATATCCTATATATTATTTCCTATAATAGTAGCAGGAAACCTTCCAGCTAGGCTCTAAAAGCGTCGTCTATAACCTACGAAACTTTTAAGAGAAACCTCTAAACTAATTTATACCAGACCGGAAATCTATTGTTGGCCAGAACCATACATAGTATACTATAATAAGTATTAACCAAGTTCCTTAAGACCTTCTTATAAAGATTGTCTACTAAGTTGGCTGTTTTAAACTATACTAGGTAAAGCAGGTATGAATTAGCTAGGGCTTGTAATTAAAAGACACTAGTTTCTATAATAGCTAATTCCTAAATAGATTAGTATATAATGTTATCTTAAAGTATAGTAGACTTATATTTATAACCTTAATTAATTTCTTTTCCTTACCTTCCTACAAACTACCTTTATACTTTAGATTTTCTACTATCTTTTAAAATGCTAAAATACTACTAGGACTGTTTATAGACAGGTTTATTAGAGTTTAAGCTAGGTAAAGCTATAAAACTAATAGCTAGTTCTTCTATACCATTAATAGTACAGAATCTATAGCCTAGATAATTTCCCGTAGAAGGACTCTTGTAAGGTAAAGGTCAGCAATTAATTCGACAATTAAAGGATTACCCTAAAATGGTTAACTAAAGTAAAACAAATAGAGGGGAGAATGCTTACTATTACGTAGGGTAAGTAATGCTTCTTAATGTATTGGTTATACTAAAAGCTTCCTAAATTAGTTACTATATAGGATATGTTTTTCTATAAAGAGGGCAGATTTTCTTTTACATGCTTTAGGAAGCTACGTATATAGGTCTTGTAGAGAGCTTGAGACTAGATTACCTAGCTCTAAAACTATACTTTCTCGTCTCGCCTAGACAGGTTACGCGAGGTTTAAATGACATCTATAGGGCTGGCGGAAACGTGCTACTAGCTGGGGGGCGTCGTGTGTTTAACGGCCTCGGCAGATACGTACAACTATACAAACTTTATAGTTGAGGTATATAGATTTCGGGGGGTTTAAAATACTTTTAGGGGCCCGCTCTTTTTTAAATCCTTTAACAAAGAGGCGACGCTCGCCATTATCTTATAACAAGTTCGAGGGGTTTACAGAGTAGGGGCATACTACTTACCAGCCGCCTTAGAGGACCTACCTTAAGTTACTATTAAGGTATCACTTAGTTTAGAGGAGGATGGCTCTGCAGAGAAAGTAGTAGCGAGAGATTTAAAAATAGAACTAGCGCAATTACTACTAGTTCCCTCGGGATTTAAACCCGATAAGGCAGGGTACCCTCTAGACGGGCCACCCAAGCTTTACGCGGGAGACAAGCGTAAAAAGTCCGAAAGGGTAAAAGAGTTAGGAGAAGAAGAATAAAAGAAAGAAGGAGCTATATGCCCACGAAGGGCCCGCGAAGTAAAGCGAGTAACGCCTGACGAAGATATCTACAACTCGGTCCAATCATGAGACCCTTTAAAAGAAAAAGACTTTCTTACTAGCCAACAGTTAGGCAAGAAGCTATAGAAAAACGAGTTAGACATAGTAACGATGATAATAATAAAGTTAAAAAGAAACGTATTTAAAAGCGGCCCAAATAGAGGAAGAAAAGAAGCTGCTGCAAGAGCTTTAAGTGGGTTGTAGGTTGGAGGGCAAGAGAGGTTGAAAATAGTTACAAAGGCAAGCTATTTGAATCATACTGCCTGAATCATGCGCTACTTGCCTAGACTATATGGCACTAAAGGAAGTGCGAATAAATTTGGAAAGTCCAGTGAGTCACTGGAGTCAGTAATCTAAAAGCTATAATGGAAGCTGGCCTGAATGCCGTGCAAAAGCAGCCCGAGGACGGGCCTTCGGGGGGAAGGTATAATTGTAACGACTGGTAACGACTGGGTGGATTGGGCGAAAGCCACGCGGAAGCCACGGCGTGGCCCCCGCAAGGGCCCCCTTAAAAGGGGCCCGAAGCCCCCACATCTTAGACTAGAGGGGGCAAAAATTAGTCTTGCACTAAACTATATACCTAATATACGTGTTGGCCTCCTCTACTTCACCTTACCGTCGTGCCTAGTGTATAGCCCATTATAATAATAATAAAGAGGTATTTGCTATCTTGTAAGTATACCTGAGATCTCGCCATTGTCTTTTACTTTAGTGTTGCTAAATATAATAGACTAAAAGTAGTGTCTATAGAAATCATTAGGTAGAGCGGGAAAGCCAATCTGCTTTTTCTATTAATACTATTAATTATTGTAGGTTTTGTAGACTTTATGATTGTAAAATACCTAAGTGCTGTAATCTTTTTGCTTTTTGTTGGATTTTATTATAACTTTAATATATTATTAATTATTTAACCTAGTTAAGGTATAGCTTTTGCTTGTTAAGATATATATTATAGTAGTAGTAGTAATTAAAAAATAATGCTTTCTTTTTTAGTCTTTATAATAATCTTATTATTGTTGGTAATCTTTATTATAGAATCTAGTATAGAATCTAGAAGTTAAATTAGGCTATTATAAGTCTAAGTTTTAGTCTTTCTAGCTCTTATAGAGGTATTATAGAAGTATAATTAAAGATAAATAGTATATACTAAAAGCTCTTTAATTAGCTAGGCAGGGCATTTTTTGTAGGCAAAGAAGGCATTAATTTATGGTCTAATTTGCCTTTTCTATAGACTAAGGTAGACTTTTTGCTGATAAGTAAGATTCTAAAGTTTTCTTTTCTAGCCAAGAGTAGCCTTGTTAACTATCTTAAAAATCTAGTTTTTAAAGTAGTACTAGGTGTTAAGTAGAAAATTATTGTAAATAAATTATATTTAATATATTCTTTTTATTACCTTAAAGATATATATAGAAGCTTATTTTTTATTAACCTTCTCGGTATTAATTAGTATGTCTATTAGCGATAGATTAATCTTTTTCTAGTCGGTCTTTATAATTAAGTAGTACTAGCTTATAATACTATCTGTCTTTATTTTCTTCTTAGTAGTTATTTTTTGATATTTACTTACTGCTAGGCTCTTAATAAGAAAGTTAATAGCAATAACCGGTATATTTTCTTTTGCTATTATAACTAAAAACTGTTAATATAGTTACTATAAAGGGTATTAAAACTCTTTTAGCTGCGACTTCTAATTAGCATAAGTATACTATTTACTTATAAGTAGTAGTCTTTAGCAAACGGAAGTATTATTATACAGCCTTATATATAGAGTTTTCCTTTTTTCTTGTTTTTAATGTTGAAAAATAGTAAAAATAAAAAGGTAGAAGAGAAAATAAACATATAGATAGTAGGGACAAAGCGCAGAGATTGTAAATAAAATACATATAGCAGCAATCTTTGCTGTTTACATACAAGAAAGCAAACTAAAGAAAAGGCGCGGGAGTGGGTGTAAAATTATTATAAAAAAGGGTAGTTGTAATAGTTTAGATATAGATAATAATAGTAAGAGAGAGAGAGAGAGCAAGTAGTAATAGGAAAGGGCAAGTATTGGTTTAAAGGGTATAAATAGCAATAGTTTTAATTAAAAGTAACAGAAAAATAATATAAAAGTATATTATGGTATGCTCTTTAATGTAAGAGAGTACTTTAAAGACTTATCTATAACTATTTAGCGATAATTAAGTATAATAGACCGTTTGGCGATAGTCGATTTATAGGTAACCGTTTATAATAGTCGAGTATAGGGTACTGATAGGTTGCTATACAAGTAGTGTGGGGCTTTAAAGGTGGTTGCCTTATAGATAGTGTGGGGCTCTAAAGGGATATGCTGTTTGTAAGACCAAGTAAATAGCTTGTATAGCATTTAAGTAGTAACTATTTAAATTTTCTTAACCAGCCTCCCTTATAGTTATAGTTGCTGTATATACTATAATAACGTTTATAAGGAGTAGGGTAATCGGTTAAGTAATTAGTAGAAGGGTTTTTTTGGCCTTAAAAAGAGTATTTCTAAGGGCTTTTATCGATTTATACATTTA